>NDXB01010452.1:107946-130542 GCA_002631895.1 Agapornis roseicollis
GTAAAAAAAAAAAAAAAACCAAAAAAACCAAACAAAAACCCTACTATTTTTAATATATATATTTTGAAAGATACATATACTTTGAAAGATATAAATTGTATACATTTATAAACACAAATCATATAAATATATATGGATACATATATAATTGGCATGTATAACTGTATAATATAATTTATGTATATAAAAAAGCATAATTGGTATACTTTACCTCTTGAGAATGCAAACTACCAAGTGTGTGAACTGGGACTACTCATACTCTCACCAGAATCCCAAAACAATTCTTTAAGTAATGGCAGTGCAAGTTCTGCTTCACCCTGGAGAACAGTCAGTTCAGAACAAAAGCTTGCACTTTTCCAAGTAAGCCTGAAACATGCTTATTCACCAGAGTTTGCATCTCAATTTACGACTCATTTAATTCAAGCTCAGAGGCATTCGCTCCCCACTTTTCAACCTCAGAAAGCAGTAACCTAGCTAAGGAGGTTAGTATCATCCATTCAGATCAAAAAGATGCCAGTGAACAGCTGAGACTTAAATGTATGCCCAGCATGCTTACGCAGACACAAATATGAATACTAGATGTAACTGGTTTCAGCTATGTTATGTATTTTTGCTTGTTCTTAAAGAATTTCTGGAAGACCTATTAAACAAAAAGTCTGAAATTAAAATCAACCAGGGAAAAATTAATCTTGTTGCCAAGAAGAACAGACTCAGGTTCCATGACAAACAGAGATATATATTCAAAATGAACTTTAAAAATGTTTCTAAATTCAACCAACATGCTATAAAATGACAAATGTATATATTATACGCACCGATTATAAAACATTGCAGCAAGGACTAACTACATGCACAGATCTTATGAGCCAACTGGGAGCAGGATAGTGGACTAAATAAAGTCAAGCAATCTTGAAATCCATAGAAACTACACTTTCCCTGTATTAAAAGGGGGAAGGAGGTATTCAGCAGGTTTTCCTGAAAGAGAGAGATAAAAACCAAGGCAGCTTCTTGAAGTGTCAGCAGGCTTAATGTAGACGCAGAATATTGACCAGAAAATTAAACCTACCTAAATGCTGAAGCATATGCTTTTATCAGAGACTCACCTATTTTAAGAGAGCTGACAACCACTTATAAATCCATTTTCACAAGAAAACCGTAAGAATCCTTTGGATGTCCAATGCTCAGTATCCAGTATTTGCCACCAGCAGACACTGTTGTTAAACAAAATGGGAAGCAGCCTTCAAAAGTATCCAGATGGAAAAGTGAATCCTAGTCTCCCTGTAAATCCTGCAAAAATACATCTCATTCACTTGTGTGGATCTCTTTATTGCAGTTGACATGGGCTTGCCCAGGGGACTAACTTGTTGTTCCATAAAGATCCTTTAATAGGCACTACTGATGAAACATTTAATCCAAGCTCTGGTATCAAATGGCTGCTATTGCCAGTGACAGTGATAGAAAAATCTATTTGCCAATTAAATAACTGCATGCAAAGCTAGCACTGTTTATTATGCCTTTTAACATAGTTCAGCTGGTTTGGATCATATCCAGTGAACTTCATATTTTACAAAAGCTGCATTCCATATAACTTATAAGTAACATGCTTTAAGCCTTTTGGTTTTTAAATATACCTTTACACTCATATTGTTATGAAGTGTTTGCTTGGCCAAGGGAATACATTTTACACACAAATGCTACTTATATCATTCAACTATACACATATATTGCTTTGGACCTCTCTCTGTTGATAATGAAATTATGATTTATACTTAGAATATACGGTCATATTTCAGCTGTTGAAAAAAAAAACCCCAAACACTTTGAATCTCGCTGTGTTTACTTTAAATGTGAAGGACGTACAATAGCTATTCAGTTTTTGTAAAACTAAGGGAATACATTTTGATCCCACGAGTCTAATAAAACTCCACATAAACATAACAATAAGGAAAGCTAAGATGGATAGTTGAGATGAACACTTAAGCCTGGACTTCATTTTGCTTGGAATTCTACAGTGCCAAGAAACAAGAAGACGAGTGAAGGGGCAGTAATTAAAACAGATTTAAGATTAGAGGCAGCACTACATCCATCTGTGGAACACTATTAAAACAGGACACAGCACTCAGTTTGACAAGACTGTAATTTAACAAAGTACATAAGGGTGTAAGCTGCAGCTCAGGGAAGCCATCTCCACTGAGAGCAGCTTACGCATACGCTTAACTTGAAATAATCCGGTCTTAACATGTGCTCTATGTCAAGCATTAATATACATTTTGGGGACATAGACTGTAATTTGATTTCACTTTAACATGACAGAAAAAAAAAGAAATGAAGTCATGCTAATATGCATAACAGTATTGAATAAATAGGGGATAAAAATACTAGAAATTGCAGAACATGCAGCTGAAATTAGTCCTTTTCCATAAATAATGAAAAAGACAGACTGAGCAGAGGGTTTTTCTTTTAATCACAGGAAAGTTTATTTTTTCCTTTGATCATAAAAAAACCCCACCAAATGCAAGTCACTCCTACTCCCCACCGCAATAAATTTAGTATAAATTAATTAAAAAATATACTTAATGTTTCAGAATGAACATTGATTCCTCTGCATTTTGCATTAAGATTTAAGTTACTGCTAGCAATGCCATTTGTAACTTTATAACTAACTTGTCAGGAGGAGTTGTAGTTTTTACTGTACTGATTACTGAAGAAAATGTTTCCATCTTACTTTATCAGATTATCAAAACAGCAGATTTTAATTTATGGAAAGTGCTATTTCCATTTTCATATTTAAGCATTACTCATGGAAATTATGAATTGGAGTAATCCTTTTAAAGCGCATAGGCTAAAATCACTGGGTAGGGAGCTTCACTTGAAGAGTTTCTGTGAGGTAAAATAACTGTTTGAAGTATACTGGTGTACCACAGGCTCATGAGAAAATAAACTGTACCATTACCTCGGACTGCATTAAATTTAGCCTCTGAAGGCTAAATTTACCAGACAAAACCAACTGTTTGTCTAGTAAATGAAGTTTATGTTGTTATGTCATATTACAGTATCTCTCTATTCTATTTGTTTTTTTTAAATGGGAAAAGATACAGACTGTCAGTGCTTAAAAACTGCATTTGAGCCTCTTCCTTTATTTCTCCCTGCTGGGCAGAAATTTTTAATCACAAAAATCCTATCTCATATCCAACTTACTTATACTCAAATCCTAGCACAATTGCTCTGCTGTATAAATGCCTTCTGAGCAGCCACAACTGGAACCCATTAGGTTTGCAACTGATCAGAGGCTTTTGGCGAAGGATATGAGAAGACAGAAGGACCTGCAGAAACACTGAGACCTCAGTCCTGAAAACCTGTTTTGGGGGGTTCACAGTAAGCATGTGTGTGCTACCTCTGAGAGCATGTAGGTGCTCTCAGGTGCTGCCTCACCTACACTGGGTCACAGACAGAGAGCACAAGATGCAGGAAAAATGATTTCTTAACTTCAAAAAAACTCCCACTTTTTTTAGCTTTTTTTTTTTTGTCTGTTTTTCATAAAACATCTTTGTGATAAATATTCATCAAAATCTCACTGAACATTTTAGACTTTTTTGCACATTTCTTAAACCAGCTCAGCTTTGACATGCATTCAGCAAACATTTTGGGCATTTCTTATCTGTTGCTTCCAAAGTTTCTCTTTTCAATCAACATTAGAACTCATGAAGTCTTTTTATTTATTTCTCCTAGGATTCTGATCTCTAACATCTACAAATAAACTCATTTATTAGCATATAAAATATCTTCAAATGTGCCAAACCTATCTGAATAAATGTGCTTCAATATAATTAGTAATGCATAAACTTTTCTTTCTTTTTTTTTTTCTTTTTTTGATGTATCACAATGAATACATTTGCTTTAACTTCTATTCTCTTGATCTGTCATTTTGAGGTGGTCCACTTTTGTTTTCCTGACTTTCACAAACATGCTTGCAGCCAGTAAGAGACTCTTCACTATGATTAATGGCCTCCCATTGGGTATACAGAAAATTTCCCAGCCTGGTTCCCTTGAGAATGCTCCACTACATGGATTTCTACGCAAAGCTAGATTAAAAGAGGAGGAGCAATAGCTATAGTCCACCTACCCCACAGCCATCAATTATATACAGTAATAAATCAAAGTTTTCAGTCAGAACAAAGCCTAGTGTGGCAAACAAACAAGGGCGTTCACAGCAAATTGTTTTGAAGCAGAATAAAACTCTTGATAGAAACAATGGGGCAAGCAAAGCCACTGTCCATATCACTAGAAAGTTCTGCTGATTTATTAAGAATTAGACGCAGTGTATCCGATTACTTAAACAGAAAGCAGTAAGTAGAAAAATAAGCAAGAAGATGGATTTCTCTTTTGAAAGGAAAAAATCATGCAATTCTATATCACAGTTAATTGAAGACAGTAACGTGAACCATAAAGTATCTGTACTTTAACTCACTGTATTTGTGTTTCTTGGCTTTTGGTTTTTAGCTCTCTCTTTCATGAAACACTGGAATGTCTATCTTATCCATATTTCATCTCCAGTCTGTTTGTTTTCCTGGCTATTTCTGCCTCCGTGCCATAGATGATTTTGATCAGTTTGAATATTTTTAAATACTCTTCACACACAATCTGCTTTCAAACAAGATAGTAGAAAAAAACACTAGGGGACATGGGGACAAAAGACTTAGCATCGCTCCTCACACATCTCTTCCCTTCTGGACAATGAGAATAATCTGCAAGGGGTTGGGTCCCTCTTCCTTCAGATATTTAAAATTCCACTTTTTGATACAGAGCAATTTTTGGAAAGCCAAGGAATACAGCATTAGTCAAAATGCAAGTATGCTGCACCCAAAAAATACAGCTGATATTTGCTACTACACCCAGTCCTCACTGTGGAACATATTACGCATAGACTGGCTCTCTGAAGAACCAGATGCTTAAGCAGAGGGCTTAGTAATTTTCATTAAGACTTTTGATTTCTCAGATATTTGTGAAAAATTAACTTCTGCCAACTCTGACCAATGCTGTACAGCAAAAGGCAAGTGTCTCCAGGACAACTCCACCTTCCCATGAGACAAACCATGTCCTACATCAAGCTTTCCCCAGTTCTTCCTTGTGCTACAGTCCTCCAGTTTCCAAAAGGTGTCAGTGCCCTGAATTCAGAGGAAGATGGCAGTTTCTGTGCCAGATACTGCACCTCTGACCAAGTATGGTCACACATGAAATATGTCTGGAGCGACATTAACGCATACACAAGCTCCTGTTTCCCCTGTAAAGCTCTCCTGAAAGGGGCCCAATGCATTCAGAGTGGTATAAAGCACCATCCATTATGAGCTGAAAGATTCCTATGGGCTGTACAGAAACAAGGACTCCCAAGACACCAAGCCCAATGACTGAGAGACAGCAAGTGGTGCCAGAGTCTGTTTGCCAAAGCACTCCTTTCTTCATAAGAAAAGAGTTTTCCAAGGAAGACTTCCTGAAAAAATGCAGAAGAGCATGGTGGTGGGATCCTTACTCTATGTGTACCTTGTGAGATGGCCAGGTCTGGTGACTAAGGTGAGGCACTTGTGTACTGATGCAACACACAACATACCAGTGAGTGAGCTTAACACACAACGTTGCAGACGGGCAAGACTGGACTGCAAGAGGTCATCTCATTCCAGGGCAGGATAAACTACATCAGCATCATTCCTAATAGGCATGTTCTTAAATACTTCTGTGATGTATTTTCTACATCACATTGCATATATTAAATACTATCTGTGATGGGAAATTAACAATCTCCTACAGCAGTCTTCTCCAGAGCTTTATTACTTGTACTTTCAGAAAGGTTTCCTAACTTCTCTGTCATTGCTTTCTTCTGTCTTCAAATTATTCCTGGTTTTGCAGCATTGCCAAATAGAATCCGTAACAGTGGTACCTCTCTCAGAAGAAACTCAAAGGCATGGTGCACAGAATGGTAAATGTAATAGTATGTAAACATACTGCCTAAACTAAGCTGTGGTGAGAAACTTGGACTACCACCTCAAGTGCTGCCGAGCAATTCCCAGCAAAAATCCAGAAGCGGATAACCATGCTTAGTGTCTCGCAGGTTTGTAACATAAATAACCAACAGTACTGGTTATTAACAAAACAGGCTTTTTCTTTCTTTGTTCCTTATGGGGATAATTGACTGACAAATAGAGGACAGAAGTGACATGATGTCTTGAGCTCTTATCCCAGCTCTTCTGCTAGCTCTGTATTACCTAATTCAGAACACCTAATAATGAAAGTCTACATCCTTCAGCAACCAGATAAAATTGGAGGTGATCAGTTTCTAAAAAAATGGGACCAATCAGTACATACTTGAATTTTCTTCTATGTCTTCTATGCATCTTCATTCTGGGTAAATCTTCTCAGTTTCCTTAACTGATTAAACTTTTCCTATCGGATTCACAGGGGCTTGTAGGCATGCATTGCTTAATGTTTGTGAACATGAAAAAAAAGAAGAAATTACCACCTTTTATCAGCTTTCTTCACAGATTTCTTCATCTAGAGAGGATGAAATAAAGATGTTCACACAGGAGGGTTTTTTAAAGGTACTCTCCTAGCAATACACAAATTATGCTGTGGGAACATACATGATTTACTTGACAGGATTATCTTCAAACAAGAATAACAAGATTTGGCATCCACAGGTTTGTGATCCATATATACATATATATTCATGTAGTGGACCTCTCTTCCTATGTATTTCTATACTAACAAAACAGACAGGTCCCCAGATATGTAAAAACACAAAGAAAAGGGGTATTATTTTTTCTCAGTTCCTGACGTTAAATTCTGGTTTTCCTCAAACAGTAATATGAGCTTAAGGAAAACATTTATTCCTGAATAATTTCAATGCTTACAGTTAATAATACTCTCACACCATTTAAGTGCTCTGCAATTTCATCTTCCTTGTGGCCTGTACAGTAAGTAGCACATGCAGGGCACCACTGATTCCATTTTCCACTTCGTGTAGCTCTTTGAGAATAACATATATCTTACATGGTCTCAAAATTCTGAAATTACTAACCCATGACACTCTGACACGAAGAAGGTCCATGAGCTCTACTGCGTTAACCCACAATGAGAGGAGACTCCACAGCAGGTGCCCTCCCTCTGAAATTTGGCTGGAATAAGTGTTCAAGACATACAAAAAAAATGCCATTCTTTTCCCAGTCTTGACTGGATTACACTGAAAACTGTCGAGTCTGATGTTTCATGTATAATGCATTACTGATTTTTCCTGTCACTTTCATAAAGCCTCCCATAAGTAGTCCGGTACAATACCAAAATACTCTTTCTGTGAACCCCTTCAAGCATCCCATATCCAAGGCAGGAGCTCCCCTCAAGTGCCACAGGTGCTCTAGCACTGACTTATCTTGATGTATGTCACAGCTGGATCACAGGGCTGAGGGCTCTCCTGGGAAAACCCAGGTAGGTGCCCACATAGGATGCCCCTTCCTCCGATTCTGTAATTTGGGCTCCCACCTGCCTCTGTGCCCCTGACCTGCTCTGGGCTTGTACAGATGGACCTCTGATGGGCTGAGGGCTCCTAGAATGGGCCTGGGAGCAGCTGGCGCAGGGCATTATTTGAGCTCTACTCTCACCACTGTCTCTCAGTGCTCTCTTGTGAGCATGCACACCAACTTTTATCACATAAGTTAATAAGCAGTAACCAGATGCATGCTTACCCTCTTCAGGAATGTACTCCAAAAAAATCTGCCCAGCAGATCTACTTACATACCTAAAAGTTTGCAAAATCAGGGTCCTGTTCTCCTTAAAGTATTTTCCCATTAGGGAATTCCATATTCAAGAATCACAGCAAATCACAGAAAACCCTCTACATGACAATTTAAGAGATGCACATGTACATACTCCATTTAGGTAAAAAAAAAAAAAACCAACAAACCCTCATGAATAAGTAGATTCCATTTTTGAACTTTCAAGTGATTGTGAGATACAAAGTGAAAAATATGACCAAAAATTGCCAATGTGCCAACTTCTAAGATGCTATTATGCACATCCAACTCCCCTTAAATCAACTTTATGTCTAAATTACATGAAGTTGTTTTAGAGATAAAACGTTAATCTTAAAGAAGACATCAGTAATGGGTATGATTTAACAAACTTAAGAATAGTTTAAGAACTACATGTACTACTGCTTTATTTCTCCCTTTCTCCCAAACTTCTTCCTCCTTCCCTGTCTCATTTTACACAGACCCCTATTTCACCTTGTACTTTGGACAGTACGTTCCTTAAGGACAATAACAACATAGCATTTTGCTTGTAGAAAAAGCCATGCAAGGTTGGAGCTGCCAGAATCTTGCAGCTGTTTCTGGTATTTGTATGAACATCAAGAATAGAAACCAACATTGCTTTCACAGTCCAGTGGTATTTGTGTATTTAAAATGAAACACAAAGTCTACCTGGTTACAGCTAATGTTCAGTGTTGGGTGAATGCAGCCAAGGTGCTCTCTGGGAAGAAGAGAAATGGTGAGCCTGATGCCAATGTGATTTGGAAAAAGGGCTGGGTGGAGGAAAAGGCTGTGTCCTCCAGACAGACTTGCAGAAAGGTGCAGGGAAACAGCAAAAAAAAGCATAGCAGCGATTGAAGTGTGACAGCAAGCAATTACCTCTTTGCTTCAAGGCTCATCCTGTAGCTCTTCCAGCAGGAGGGTACCCCTCATCCTCCTGGTTAGGCGCTTAGTGCAGGAGCTCCAGAAAGAAGCCTGAGACAGCAGATAGAAATAGCTCAAGCTGTAAGTCCCTTTCACTGAATTGATAAACCATCAGGATCTGGCTTTTAAGAACAGAAGGTGGACAGTGACACTTGTCATTGAAAATGATAGTCATATTTTGATTAGGTTTATTTACAAATTATTCTGGAAAAGAAACAAAAGCACAGAGGGAGAGAAACCTTTGTTTCAGTCACTAGATCAAGTTATGCCTGAACCCTATAATTTTAAGATAAACATTATTTGTAGTTGCAAAATGACTTTCTGAAGGGGTCGCAAATTCAACCAGCACCTCATCAAGACAGCAAATCAAAAAGCCCAGCCTAAAAGCCATTTTTTTTTTGTATCTATATTACTCATTTTAGAACGTTTATTTCATCCACATTTACCACAGTTCATTTCAGCTGAACAGAACCCCCATGTTCATGATTTTTGCCTACAAGAATATTAAATATCGGTGCATCTGTCTTCTCTCTAGGGGTTTCTCTAGGGAATATAATAGTCTATTTGGTTTTCTATTGATCTTGTATCTAAATACTGTTATCTCCCTTTCAGAAAAAAGAGATTTGCCAAAGAATCAGTCGTGTCACTATAAAAACGTTTTTCTTAGCTGGATGAAATGATGGCAGAGCAAGATTGGGAAAAATATTTTTCAAATCTGTTTTAATAAGCGTGCGTCCAGATAGGGATATGCTACATATCGGTCTAGGCATGCCCCAGGCCTATGATCCATCTTTCATCCATTTTTCCAATTTCAGACTGACAGCTAAATTAGCTCATGGAAAAGGCTCCTGTAGGCAATAACCAATAACCTGCCATCCAAGGTAAGTTGCAACAGCAAGAGGCATAGGAGAAAAAAATGGAGATAGAAAGCTGCATTTACATCAGTTAGTAAGGAAAAAAATTGGGGATACAAAACGGATCAAAATCATAAAAACTTAAACAAAATTAAGCCACTCTGGAAAAAGAAATCTAAATTACGATTTAATTTTATGCAATAGGCATAAACTGACCTCTTAAGACATGATTGTCAGTCTTGGAGTTTCTGTAGTTAGCAAATCCAGTAAGTCTACAGATATACAACTGCAAATGGAATAGCTTTCTCTACCTATAATATCTAGGCTCAGTACCACCTAGGTACTGAGTTGTGTTCATTGGAAAAGGAAGACAATATCTGGTCATAAAAGCAAGGCATCAACAGCCTTTTGAATCACAACACTCATTTTCTTTTCAGGCAAAATAAAATCCTCAGCATGGGAGTGTTCACATTACAGTGCTAATAGTGCACATGTGCTAAATTATTTAAAAAATAATAAAGATAGGAGGAATGACATATCCACAAAGCAGTCAGGTTACTAACTGCCCAGCATCTGTCTGACTGAGTAACCTGAGCTTATCGAAGCTGATATTTAACATATAGCTCTCCATGAAAACAACTAATTCAAACATTTAGAAAAAATTCTTTCTGGAATGGGCTATATGTGAACTTGCATTTTACTTGCATTTTTGTGTTTTTTTTCCATCATGCTCTGTAATAGGTGAATTGCAGAATAGAAGCAATGACTTTGATATAGTTCATGACTTTTCTCATGGTAGAAATCTCCCCTAATGTTGTTTACGCTACCATGTATCATCAGCAATGATATTTACAATTATCATCCAAAATATGTTGCAGTACCCTGTTAAACACTGCTATCACTTATTTCTTCCGTTTTCTTGGTCTATATGTATTAGATTTTCAACAGATAATGCAACGAATCCAAAATGCTGACACAGATATTTGCAAAAACTTTTTTGTGTAGTGTAGTGGGATGCCACAAAACATGACAAACCCATCAACCAGTGTGATGGGTATTTTGTTGTTCACTGCAGCTGGGTATCTGCGTTTGAAAAGCATGCTTAAATTAAAGATGCAAAGAAATGCCTGGGGTTTCATTGCATTGCAAATGTAAAGAAAGACTGATTTTCTTCAAAGGAGGTTGATAATAACCTACAAACAGCAGGTATTTTCTGCTAGCAGCATGTAGCTGGCATGTCATGGCTAGTACATCTTTAATCACAATAATGAGTTTTGTGGTAATCATGATAAAATATGTTTTAACTGACAATGTTTCTACCTGCCATTGCTACCCTCTACTGAGAATTAGCTGACTTTTCTTCTTTTTGAGCTCCCCCAGCCTTACCAGTGCATCTCATTGAGGCAGCTGTACCATTAGCTGGGCTGATACTTTAAAAGGTTTGCTTATTGCCAGCATTTAACTCTTAAATATCAGTTTAGTCCTATGAAATTCATCTAAGTGCTTGGCACAAGGAATACACATACAAATAAGTGAATAGTCTGGAAAACTAAGGGAAATTGCAACAACTTTTCCTGCAACAGGCAAACAGTTCTCTAACTTCTTTCTCTCACCAAAGTATTTTTTTTTCCTCAGGTAATTCTCCCCTAAGTTCCTGTGTTCTTTTATCTGCATTTTCTCTAAGACATTTCCCATGTAAAACGAGCATATGTCTACTCTGATGGAAAAAAAAACCTGGTCCCATAGCAGGACTCTTTCTTGTCCTTGTATATTAACATCACAAAAGGGGCAGTTACCACCCCTCACAGCAAGCATTCCTCTTTATCCCAATTTCTGCAAGCACTCAGTGTTTTCCACTTCTAACCACGAGCAGGAACACAGTAGTTTACTATGGGGTGACACCAGCTTCCAACCATGTCCAGAAAACCTGATTCTCCTTGAAATGCCAATTTTTAAGACAAAAATCAACACATAAAAGAAACTTTTTTAATTAAAACCAATAAATAACAAGTTACTGGCTAAGCAGAGTAAGATCACTGAGATTCCACAAAAACTGACAGAAGGGAAACTGGAGAGAAGAAATTAAAGCTTTTTTAAAGCACAACAGAAACCGCCCAGTGAAGTGTCCTGAGCTGTGATACACCCTGCATTAAACTAAAAACCAAAATAAACTTGGTATTTAATCGACCTCCCCCAGCTCCACAATAAACAAAAAAACCCCAAGCAGCTATGAATAACCACAATCCCTTCCATTAGGCTTGTAGAGGATTACTTGGCAGGGAAATGGGTAGAGCTCTCTGCAAATCCCAAACGGCTTTGAATGCTGGGGATGAACCCAGTGCTGGCACTGAACCTCATGCAGCATAAATATCTGCTCCGCAGACAGCTTTCAAAGCTTCTGGCCAGATCTCATGCACTGGCTTCAGGTGGCACAGAGTTAATTTTCTGGGATAGAGTTAATCTTTTAAACCACAACACCTCACACAGAAGAGCTCCTGATGTGTGTATTTTTCTCCCCTTTTTCTGCCATCCTCACAGTGGTGCCACTAAGACTATTCCTACTAGACAGGAAAAAAACCCTTACCTACTAGGGTTTCGCCTTGGCCATGGCACTCACAGGGACCTGAGTCTCCATCCCAAACCCTTTCACAGCTGGAAAGTCCTTTATGCAGCAAAAGTGAAGGATGAGGTGGGGCAGAGATTATCTGAGCCTATGGCTTGGGCTGCATCTCTTATTCCATTGTCAGCACTTTATGCAAGGTTTTACAAGCCTCAGTGTGCTGAAATGTTAATATAGCTTTTCATTGTACAGTGATATTATGACTAAAGCTAGAGATAGCACTGCTGAGTGGTTCAGATTCAGTGGCAGAGCAGCTTTATTCTTTTTTTTTGTAAAATGCAAGCAATACAGGTGAGTGCTATCAGGTAAAGACCTCCACAGGAAAAAAGTGTTTAAAGACTAAACTATGAAGAAATAAGCATCCTAAGAGCCCATTTCAAAAGCATTTTTCTTTTGCCACTTACTAACGTTTGCAGAAACATGCTGAAAGGATGTTTCTCTGTTACAACCTTTAACTCCAAGTTCTTACCCATACCATAGATCATAATATTGTCATTCTTCACTGTCACCACTGCGTCAGCAGCTGTTTTTGGTCTCGCAGAAAAGGATTTGACCTTTGGGATGGACAGGAAGCTGAAGGAGCAACTTTCTGAAAAAAATAGCCTCCTGTTTACATTCGCCTTGTTTAGTGAACAATTATCTTGGGAGACATGAGTAATAAGCATGTATGTTTACATAAGCAAAGTGTCATTTTGATAGCACTAAATATTAGTGCATGTCCTGCTGTCGCTGAGTAACTCTCCTCACTATAAATGCTGATCTGTATCTTACCACTAACACAAAACTGCTAATGAGAAGACCAAAAGCACAGTGGAACATCTTAGGAGCGTTAAATAAACCTACAGGTACACCTCATAATGGCAGAGACAAAGCAGTTCAGTCTTTCCTTAAAATATTGTATCTTGCTAGGTTAAAATGCTACTGAAACATATTGCAAGTATTTATACTTAATATCTAGATCATTTGGCTGAATTATAATGAAGCATCATGACATTTCCTGAGGATGAAAAATAAGCAAAAATCAAACCTGAAATATAATAATTTTGTCCAACTTCTTATTAAAAACTTTCTTCACAGTGGCATTTACTTTAAATATTTTAAAGAAACAGTGGTATTAAGGTACAGTGTACACCACCCAATCAGAAAACCAACTCCAAGAGCATCCCTGAGAGTTTACTTTAATAACACAACAGAATTTAATGTTATTAACTTGGAAAAAAGCCACTACTCTGAGTCCTTATATTCACAGTTTTATAAAAGATCTTGAGAAAAACTACATAAATTATGGAACAGATTTACTGCTATATACATGCATACCTCTATTAATTTTACATTTCCATGTATTTAATATTCGGTAAATTTCACAGATCACCTCTATGCCTCTGTGCTGCTACTCAGTTCACTATAGGATAGTAATGATACTGACAACAAACTCATCCCCTGAGTGTACCCAGGCAACTTCTCCTTTTAGTTACAGCAACAATCCCTTGAATTCCCATCTGGGGTCAATTTAGCTCTTCATTTACTTAAATTTCTAATGAATAACCAGAACAAAGTCCTCCACAGATTACTATTAGCCTCTTTTGTAGAAAGATGTGACGGTATAACTGACAGATTTTGGACAAAGCTAAAAGAACAAGCTGCCCCACACCGCAGTACCTTAAGGACCCCAATGCCAAATAACCATGACTATCAGCACAACTCCTGGGCCAGATGTTCTCTATTTCATGGTTAACATTACCAAATGTAATTGGAAGAAAACTCACTGGGCTATTTTACAATACAGAAATGCAGGGAGAATAATTCCTGGCTTGCCATATAAGGTTGTGAGAATACCTCATCAGTGTTTTCCCCAACACACTCAGGGTGTCACAACTCATATTCAGTGTACAGAACTATTATGATGTGAAAAGAATATGCACCTATACACTTTTAAACAGCTCCTGATGACTCCAATTACAGAAAGCTCTGTCTGAAGACAGACATTCAAGCCATCTGTCCACAGCTTGGCTGTGTCTGCTTGAGGGCTCTGTGGTCACCATTTGGGTTTTTTGGATCCATTTACAGCAAAAGATGGATTATGAAATATAGTTTCTACGTCTAAAAGTCCAGTGGTATGGCTGTGATAACACTACCTGTCTTACTGCTTAACACAGACCGTTGGTTTCCGCTGCTTGGACTTCTTTTTGCAGTAGAGATGCCAGGAATATTTCTATTGAACATTTGGCAAGCTTTTTTCACTTAAGAAAATTAAAAGCCTCCACAGAGTTAACCAATGTATGCTTCTTTACATACAGAACTTGGCTTCAACTTTCCATCTGCCTCAAGTTCATAACCAATTGGTGTGCTGAGGCAGCAAAAGACTATGGATTAACCATCCGTCTGAAGAAAACTGAGATAATGTGCCATCCTACACTTGGGAGAAGATAAAGATCTAACATGACAATCAATGCAGATGTACTCTCATAATGGATTTCACTTACTGGGATGAGTTTTGTTTAAGCACTAGCCTTAGTGATCAGTAAATCATTATTTAAATGTAAAAAGTTGTACCTTGCCTTCAGGAAAGTACTCCACTGAACCTGAAAACAGCACAGTATGAGGGCAAGCCATCCATCCCTGCTCTGCTTCTACTCAAGACTCAACCTCACCTCCACTTTCCCCCTTCTTTCCTCTCCTCAGTGGCTCCCAGGCCCTCATGGCCCCACGTTCAGACCACCTCAGTGTGTCCAGTTCTCCCCAAGCCCAGGTCACCATCCCTTTCTTGATCCCAACAGGGTCACCGCTGTCTCTCCTGCCATGCCTGCTGCCTTCCTCAACACCTTCTTCTTCCCCTGCTCCTGCCCTCTGTCCTCTCCAAACTTCTCAGCACATTGCCCTGGATTTCCAACTTGTGCCAAGAAGTCATACCGTTCTCCAAGTTTCACTTACTCTTTTATTTTCCCTGAGCTCACTTCAGTCCTCTTGTCATGCAACTGACTTCCATCACAAAACAGACAAAAAAGCCCCAAAGCAATAAATAACCCTGGCCGTAGCAAGGGACTTGCTGCCATCACATGTTTATTTGGTCTGAGCTCCTTCTCTCAGTGCATGCCTTGTCTATTGACACTGCAAACTCTGAGAACAAGGACTATTTGCTATGAAGTGTTTACGCACTGCCTAGCACAAAAAGGCCCTCCTGGAATAGCATCATTTCTGTACTCCAAAGAGCCAGTGTCAGGACACTGTACTATTTTTAATGCAGCTCATCCAGAGGAAACCTACATCCTATCTGACGGTGTTTTTTTAATGCTTTCTAAACAATGAAAGAAGTTGCTGTAACTGTTTGCAGGCAAAAGAGTCGTAACTGTGCAGGCTGCTGGATGTAAGGAATGTATTGACAGACTAGTGGAATACAGACATCCTGTACCATTCCCAACGTCATTCCAAGAGAGGTGAAGTGGAAAGCCAGATTGTGTTTTCTGCCTTAGGTAACAGACAACTAAGATGTTTAACTGCCAATCACAGGTTTATTTGTCTGATCATATGAAAATGTGAACCCAATTCATTCCAGATGGATGCATACACAGGTGCCCAAATTTACACATGCAAGTGCACAAACATGCTCCTGCACAGACCCACACTACCTGCCCAGCAAGGTGCAGAGCAGACCCTTAACAGATCTTTACCACTTCTGTCCCTCCACACACACTGTTAAAAGCTGCAGCCTAATTGTAACTCATGCAAGTTGTTGTGCAGAGTAGCTTGTGGCACTTGACAACTGCTAGACAAAAATATTTCTCCTACATTGCTTTCCAGCAATCTCTCATGCATATTCACCTTCTCTGTCCATATGAAATGACATGGCAAGGGAGCCTCCTGTTTCACAAGAAGTGAAGTCATCTGGGACAGGAATTTGTCCTCGTACATAAGGAAAGGTGTGTAGTACTCACAAAGTAAGTAAGGCAATAAAAATAACAGTACAGATCCGTAAGGCAGTATGAAAGCAGAATCCTGTGAGGCTGGCAGTCCTTTGCCCCCCATAGAATGTATGATAAAGTGAATGTTTAAAAATAAATTTAAGAATAGCTTGAATGAATGACAAAGGGAGACAGACAGATGAAGGAAAGAAAACATCTTGGTCACTGTGACACCAGCAGCAACATCTGCAGTTGGTGAGCAATAGAATTTAATAAGGCAAAAGTGAATACTCAGGGTTAAAAAAAGTTCAAAACATACTTCAGCCCACAGAAAACAGGATGCTTCTCGAGCAAGGAGAGCAGTTTATACTTCAGTGAAGAAAAACAAGTGTATTCATTTGCCTTAGTTGCCAAGTGCCATAAATTGAGACCCTCAAACTTTAATTATCAGTTAAAAATATTTGCATTAAAAATAGTTTTATCCCCACTTGTCACCTATAGCCCTTTGTTTCCTCCCTTATGAACCTGCAACAAGCATTAGTCTGTTTCTCTTTGCTTAATAGAGCATAAAGAGAAGTAGGTGCTCAGAAGGTAGGTGTCTGTTCTCCTCTCAGGCTTACCATTGAGACCCACTAGAAAAGAATTGTCTTCTGTGGCTGAACCCTGGTCTTAAAGGGCATTAGGGGTTGTATTGTCACATCTTTATAAAACATATGACTAGGGCTAGCTGGCTAGGAAAAAAACTGTGATAATACTTCTAATGGACACAAGGTACCTGTGCTTGAGGACTGGCTGGCAACAGTTTTGATCAAACACAACACAGCCAGATTCTGGCTGGGGAGAAGAATCTCTCCAGCACCACCACTCTGTAGCCATTTCTTAGACGGCTACAACATTCAGGTGGGATGTTGCTTCTCCAGAGCGTCCAAGAGGCACCAACACCAATTCTTTCCCACATACCCATCTTCATAATACTCCCCTTCCCACACCAATTTCACTTAAACTGCTTCTCACCAGCAAGGTGCCAGATTGCTGCAACACACCTGTGTAGAGGCAGCAACACCAAAAGCAGATGGCTGCTGCTTAGGGAGTAGGTGGCTCATGTGAAATGCCAGCGGCATGGATGCTCAAGCTGTGCTGGCTGCCAGCAAATTCCCAAGTAAAACATCATGCTACTGGTCTACCTCATGTGGTGCTGAATGTCGGCAGCACTCATTTTTCTCTTTTTGCTTCCCTTCTCCTCTACCCTCTTAGCACTCACCCTCCCTGCAGTCAGTCAGTAGTCCCAACCTGGACACCCTTGCTGTGCTTTGGATGGAGCTGCTGGATGGATGTCCTCCCATCCAGAGCCTCAATTTTGTGATTCCTTAGACACTTTGTCCACTAAACTCGTCATCTGACAGTATCCAAAGCATGCTGCAAGGCCAGTCTCACTTTCCACACTGAAGAACGGACATGTTCCAAGTTCATCACGTTGCCACTGAACATTTGTCATGGCAAGAAGAGCAGTCTTTTACATTCCTCTATATTACATGTACTAATTACAGGAAGGGCATCCAGAACATAGTTTAGTTCTCTTTAATGGCTTTCAGAAATTTAAACACATCAAAACAAACATCGGGTTTTGTTCTGTACATAATCCTTACCAGCTGTGTCTGAACTTTACATAAACCGGCTTATTTGATCAACTTCCTTAATGAGGTAGGACAAAAAGCAAATTTTTACTGAGCCCT
The DNA here is from genome assembly GCA_002631895.1 of Agapornis roseicollis. NCBI lineage: Eukaryota > Metazoa > Chordata > Aves > Psittaciformes > Psittacidae > Agapornis > Agapornis roseicollis. Next base: position 125,770 of record NDXB01010452.1, read on the forward strand.
ATACTGTAGTGTCATCACTTAGAAAAGGAATCAACAGAGCAATTAATTAGTTTCACACACACACACTCTTATCTGAAGCATCAGCATGATCTAGTGCCGGGCAGGGAACTGTTAAGAGTCTGGTAATTCACAGATGTCCAGCATATTTATGGAATTAATCCAAAGACATTTGGCTTACAGGGGTGGGACAGGGAAGAACACCAAAATACTTCAGTCTTATTTCTGAAGATTTGCTATTTGCCAGCCAGATCATATGTTAAAGCAGTATTTCTTTAATAAAAATAGAATCTTAATTCTGGAAAACTACCAGATTTGATACAGGAAGTATCAGCTACAAAAGTTGCAGCTGTGGATGCTAACAGCAAACTATAAACCAAGAAGCACAACACTTGCTATGCCAGTAAGCAAGCAATCTTAGTGAAGTGAGAAGCCCAAAGAGAAGCCCAAAAACCAGGTACTTTCTTAGTGATGTCAAAGCACTATTTAACACATCCTGATCCAACTTCAAAACCAAACATGGGGTGCTATGCTGTAGCCATGCACTGGGGTTTCATTCTCTAACATAAAGAACTGACTGTAACACCTACATCACTCCATTGCCAAAGTCAGGAACACAGCATGACAGTGGATTCCAAGAGGTGGTTGCCACGAACAATCCACATGACTACAGTGATAGCTACTCCTCAAGCAAGGAAGATCATGGCTCCACCTTCAACCACCTCAGGTTTGATACAGCAGGCATCACACATGAGACCAAGCAAGTCTTCAATGCAAGTATGATGGAAGCATACTGAGAAACATACCTATTTATAAGGGACAGAGACACTGGGTAAATGACAGGGCAGTGCTAACTGAATGAAGTGTGAGTGAGCTGCATCTTCTTAGCTGTGTCTAGGTGAAGGAGAAAAAAACCCTCAAAGACAAAAACAACCCCCCAACCCTTCTATATACCTTCCAGTCCTAAAAACTCAGGTGAAAAAGAGCTGGTGAAAAGGAACTAAAATCAGTTTCTAGAAAACTCAAGTATGATCTTTCATGATTACTAAATGTGAAACAGTGGAAATCCTGGAAGATTATTTGTTTCTCTCATCTACTTGACAAAGAAATGGGTGTTTCTAATGTCATATTTCACTTGAAATTGTTTAAAATAGGGACCTGAAATCCCCAAAACAAACCATTTTACATATTGGTAGTGTCGTATGACTCCTCATCCCATTACTAATGTCAAGTAAAACATGGAGGGGAAAAATGGCCAAGCAATGAAGAACAACTTCTTTTCCAACCTCACAATGGCTTTGTTGCCTTTTTCCCATAGTGCAGAGACTTGAATAGCCCATCACCAGTAGATTATTTAATCCATGGCCCACCTACAACTACTTGTGCGCATGAGGAGAAACTTCTCATTTCAGGCTTCTGAAAGCAGATTAATGAAAGTGCTTTTGTTTCTGGGGAAAGAGGGAGTGAGGTAACTTGCTTAAAATGATACATTTTTGCCATATGTAGGTAGAAAATAAACCCATCCATCAATACATTAATAACAGATGAAAACTGGCTCCAGACACAAGATTGCTTGGTGAAAACACCAGAATAATGGGCAGAATTTTTATTCAATTAACTCCAAACAACATGGAAACTCCACAGAACAAGGCTTTCTTTCAGAAAGTAATCCCTTAATTTAGCAAAGATTTTGTTTGCTCAGAGTTACAATGGAACAGAACAACAAAAAAAAAAATATCTGGCATACAGAAAGACAAGCCTGTGTACTACACTTTAAAACAATTAAGTAAGTGTTTCACACCAGAGTAAAGCTTTTAACTACTGGAATAGGCAGAGCCAAATCTCTTATTTTGTGCATACAGTTTAAACTGCCAAACAGGGTTTATGTACCGATTAGTGAAGATTATGTAGAGTGGTACAGCCATTTTTTAAAAATACAATATTATTACAGAGAACCCCCAGAGGTTCATATGAAGATGGTCTCTATTTCATAGACAGTAAAATCACTGAGGCATATCATCACAGTGATGACTTACTACTCCTGAAGGAGACAGGGGAGTTGAGCTTGGGACTGTTCATGCCTTCCCCTGCAACTGAATATGCAAAAGGCAGTTTACAGCTTGTATCAGGTATTTACTGGTCTTTGAATGAAGTCTTAACACATCTGCATCGCTTGTCAGCTTCACGAGCCTGTCTACGAAACTGGGACACCAATTTCTTAGCACCTGAAATATTTAATTAGAGAAGCTTTCCCTCATGTCACTCTAGTAACACTACTGGTGGCTGCAAATCTGTGACGGGCTTTTGGGAAAAGTCACTTTCACAACACCACTACATGCATGGGAGAATATTGCATACTGGATCATGCCATTGAGAGTTCTGAGTTGGGAAGTCTCAGGCCTTGTCTCAGCATATGTTCAGCATTTTGGTGAGCAAAAGGCTATTTATCTTCACTACAAACACAAATTCTACATTACTTAACAGATCTACAAATGCTTTTTAGGATAATTTTTTTCTAACATTTAACATGACTAATAGCCAGTAGAAGTGCAAGAGCACTATAACGTAACTGGATTTTAGCAATGCATTCTAAGTGGGTAAGTAAGACCAATGACGCATGCACCCATGGCACTTGACACTAAGGCAGCTGGCTATCCTCTAGCAGCAATACACTTAGAAGCAGAAATAATTCCAAGCAAGTTTTCAATTCACAATTTTAGAAAAGCGGTTCCCAAATCTGAAGGACCTCTCCTTTTGCAGCACACCTTCAGTCCCCTGCTCTTCATGTAATAACGAGCTCAAAAAGAATTAAAGCTCAAGCAGCACAATGGAAGAGACACTGGAGTACTTTAGACAGTGGAAAATGAAGAAAAATAGAAATCACTTAAAAAAAAACTGCTGGGCTCTGTGTTGTATTGGACTATAAGGCAAAGAAAAGAAATGTTGTCAAGCTAGAAGGGAAAAGGGTATCAGGCAGGTAATAGTACTATTTATAGAAAAACTCCATTTATAGTGATACTGGCTTGAAAGAGAAAGTGCCTACAACAAACAATCCTTTACCAGTCTGATGAAAATTATACTCACATCAATGTCAGTCTCCAAACAGACTGGTAAAGACTTTGTGTTAGGCCCTGCAGGAGGGAAAGAGGTTGCTTTCCCACTTCTGATGAAGTGTTCTCCCTGCTTCCAGCAACACCGAGCTTTATCCAGTCCACAGATAAAATGACCCCAAAATAAAGGTAAATGAAAAACTAAAATACACACATATATAGCACAAAATATGAAAAATACTTGAGTAATGCAATACATGGATAACATATTTCCATACAAATATAGGAAGAGGAAGAGGAGAAGGTTCCATTTCAAATTTCCAGTTTTTCTTCTGTGTTTTAGAAAATGTTTAGAAAATAAAATGCCAGTATTTCATGTGTTGTTAGAGAATTCTTAGAAAATCTATTGTAAACCCCTCAAAACCAAAATCTATTGCCAATAAAAGAAAAATAAGATAGAAGGGGCAGTTCTGACAGTCATTATAACTGCTTAGCTTATCCTGTTAAATTTCTGATATATTTTTTACCATCAAGTTAGTGAGGAGTGGAAATACCAAAATAAAGACAACATGTTCAACTACAATCCAAAACTTGGATTATGAAATATAAGTGATATACCTTTTAAAAGTGAATCATACACATTTATAACTATTTCATCAGCCTGTTTGTAAGAAATCTTTGTCTCCTACTGCTTCTCTTTCTAGATGCAGGAACAAACTTATTTTTCTTTCTATTCTGATTTCCAGTGATGAAATCTGCTTCTCACATCAAGGTTAGGATTTCACTGAAAACTTTTCCTGACCAGCGAAGCTGCTATGGGTAAAACAGTGGTGAGACAATTCCATATTCCCCTCTGAGCAAAGGGTTTCAGGGCGATGATGAATTACAGTGAAAAGTTGTGTATGAATGCTGGGATGAATATGAAATGAGATCAACTTTGTTAAAGCCATCACAATGAATATGAGATGAACCAATGAATATGAGGCAATTACTGCAGAGCTCTTCAAAGGCAGCCCAATGCAGTCACTAGAAGGATACCCACATAGCAGGTGCAGGGTTTACAGCTGAAAACAGGCAGTGCCAATACTGCCTGGAGAGAAGAATGCTTTACCAATCATTTAAAACATGGGAAGGGAAACAAGTGATGGTCACAAAAAAAGCTTTTGGTAATGAAGGCGCAGCCACCCCTGTGTCACAGCAGACTCAGCCATCTAGGCAGTGGAAAGGGCATGAAACCTGATTCCTCAGAAAAATTAATTTGAGGACAATTTACTACAGAGTTTATGGCTGTAGTTCAAGCCTACACACACCTCAAAGCCAGAGCAACTGACCCCTGGGTAGCACACAGGCCATTAAAAAGAACATAAACCACCACCACCTTTCTGGAAGCTCAACCACCAAGCGTTACCCGTGCTACTCTCATCCCGAGGGTCTACCTTGCTCTCCTCTTCACTTTTTTGATATGCTTAAAATGAGTTTCGTTCACCCTTATACAAACCCCTCTTGCCACTTAAGCTGATGACTATTTTCAATTCTACAAAGGAAAGGGTTTAGGCAATTATGATCCCTCTAAAACTCCACCATAAAGCAGTTCAGTGCCATACGTGAAAGGCATGCACTGATAAACTCATTCTGCCAACAACAGTGCAGTAATACAATGGGGCAGAAGCAGAGAGCTACAAAATACCTAAGTATACCTAGTTAACAGAGGGAAAAAGAAAAAAAA
>NDXB01010452.1:130613-164275 GCA_002631895.1 Agapornis roseicollis
GCACAAACTTTCCTCCCCCGCCCCCGCAGCAGCAGCATTACTCGCAAGTCACTGAGATCTCACTAAGGCTGAAGATTTGTTCCTTGCGGTGCTGTGACCCATCATCCCATAGTTCACTGAGGAACCAAGCAGCTGGGTCATGCGATGGGCAGATGCACGTGGGAGAGAAACCCTCCGGCTCCTGGAGCTGCTCAGGCTCCTGGAGTCCCCTCTGTGACCAGTGAAGCACACCAGCTCCCCTGCCCTGAGCTCCTGCAGCCTGGGGAGCAGGGACAGGCTTAAACCTGGGCTCATAACCTCATCTGGATGGATACCTGACACACTGGAAAAGTCAGGGTGGAGAATGTTCCTCCTTCAAATAAAAATAACCTTAAAAATAACATTCAACATACATGCACACTGCACAAACAACAGAGAGAGAACCAGGTTCTTCTTTCAAACTACAAGTTAAATAACTTGTTTTCTTAAAACCATGCTTTAATTTGATAGATGTGTAAAGTGACTCCCATCGTCCTGTAAAAAATGAGAAAGACAAAAAAAGAAAAAGAAATTAATACTAATAATCCAGACGATTAGGGATGGGAGGTCAGTGCACAACCTTTTAATGACCAAGGTATTTAAAGACTGATGACACAGTGTATTTTTATTCTGCAGTAATTTAGTACAGAAGTTTACATTGATTGCTTAAAAGGCCATTCGATTTTATTTCCCATATTTAATTGTTCTTAGTGCCCAGTAAGTGGTTGACTGGAGAAAGTAAAGGATTATTTTATTCTTTTTGTATCATTCGAAATACTGTCAGCCCAACTCACTCACTCACATGCCCTCTACATGCCCTTCATGTTTTCACAAACCAGGGCAGATTATCTGTTTTTCATTACCACCAAACCTGACCATCTCCCCACCCCCTCCCCCCCCCCGTGCTCAGGCTCTCTAACCTGAACTAAACCTCTCACAGGTGCATGAACAAAAAGGAGGTATTTTACCACTCCCAGCAAGAATGTTGTAACTATGACAAAGAAAAACCATAGGCTTGCATGGTGGGATTCTGGTTTACCTTTAAATTTACATCTTCTATGAAAAAGGGCTGCCTGCTAAGTCCTTACGTTTTATCATGGCTCAGATCTCTTTAGATGCTGCTTGTTGAGCAGGAGCTGCAGGCCCTCAGACCAGGACAACATGTATTTAAGTGGGTGTAGTTATATGTTAAAGGTTCAGCATGTGCTCAAATTAGGTCGTCATCTACTCATCTTTTTCCTTGTCAACAGAGAACAAATGTGACAAACATAGGCAAGGTCCTTTCCTCTAGCAAGGATTTGTTGTATCTCACAACATAGTTAAATCATGCCACTCCGTGAGCATCCTGACAGCTTCCTAGGTACAAAGTTATTTTTGTGTTTTCCAAGAATTATCTAGTTATCTGGACGGTATGTACAATTCCTAGCTTGCTATTTATACAACATCCAGACACTGTGGGCATTTGTTGAACCCATCTACATACTTGTATATTTACAAACTCATGAAAACATGAGAAAAAAATATGTCAGCTTTTAGTTTCTTTCTCTTTCCAGCATTTCTATGATATAAGAAACTATTCTCACTTTTTTACATCCAGGCAACTGAAGTGCAAAGAAATATGGTTTGGATTTGCAGAAGATTCAGAGGAAGTTTAATGCCCGGATTGCTTTAATTCCTAACATGTTACCCTTGCTTTCAAAACAATCCAGAGGTGAAACTGCCAGTGCCATTGAACTCAACAGGATATTTTACAATGGTTTTCTGTCAGGATTTCAAATTCTAACATCAGGAGGATTTTTATCTAAATAAAATCTGGGACTTTTCCTTTATAGCCATTCACAATACTTTATCACATACCACTGAATCATTGAAAAGTTAATTTATTTCAGTACTACTTTTAAAGGGAATCACGTTCAGTGGAAAAAACAGATTCCTAACAAAAAAGAAAATATGTAGCATACAAGAAGTTTCATCAAAATACATTTCTGTGTGTGAAAGGTGACTTTTAAAATTGACTTTCGTGTACTACTTCAGACTGATGATCTCAGTGATCATCACTGTAGAAAAGAATAATGAAAAATTAACAAAAGAGGGAAATGACATAAAAAATTCTTTTGAAAGATAACCGCACAGAGTTTTTCAAATGTAATCCCATAGTTGAACTAGTACAATTCTATTGGATCTGTAATCTACTTAAGTATTTATTGATTGACACCCATGACAAAACAACTGTTGCCCTAACAGGATTCCCATCCAACATTTTTTAAGTTTCCCAAATAGTTCACATGGTACACTTACATATAAATCAATTAATATTGACTAATTAATCAATATTTGTACAATATGAAAAACAGTTTTGGCGGCTTTATGTTCTCCTCAGAGCAGCTTTACCTACTGATGATTAATTTTAATTTACTTTAAAGGATTCTATTGCACTGAAACTTTAATTAAAAATGAAATGAGAAAGTCTATAAAGTCTGCATAGCATCAATTACCTAGACTTGATATCCTGCACTTCGCCTACCCTCTGTACATATGGTTTCTGTTAAATTAATTGGAAAGCACTTCTGAACAATGTCACCCACACATCCATTCTCAGAGCAAGAGGATATATTACCATTAAACATCACTAATATTAATAAAGAAACAATTAATTCTTCATTACCTATTTCTAAAATACACCATCAGACTCCTTCAGTTCAAACACAAATAAAGCATTACACATGCCTGTCAGTGAAATGGGTAATCATCATCATTGTTATAATTTATAGTGCTTTCTGTTGTAAGTCTAATGCCTCATTTATTAATAAAGCTTTTTGGCTGACATTATAAAAAGCCTCTTTGAAATATTAAAAAAAATAATCTAGTTCTCACTAAGCAAACTCCCATACCCCCTGCCAACTCTTTCCTTATAACATGGTGCTTCTAACTTGCATTACACTTTGTTTTGGTGAACAGGCAACATTTACATTTATAAATGTTATTGTTTCAGTAAAACACACTAAATTATACTTTCCATTGACTTATGTATGTATATAAAAAAATACCTATAGTCAGCAGACTAATCTCAATAACAAAGAAAGTCACTACTAAGAAAATCCACCCAGAAAACTATTTGGGAACTCCGGGTGAGTTTACACTAGGTGTAAGTCAGCTCAGCAGCCACACAGTATCTGATTTAAAGATCAGCCTTACGAATACTGGTTTGGATCAGGTACAAGAACAGTTCAGTGTTTTAATTATTAAAAAAGCATGGAATTGTCACAGTCCTCATCCAGCGCTACAGCCAGCATCAGGTTACAAACCTCCAAGGTGTCTCTGGCATGCTGCCTGGACTATTTATTGCTATTTGTAAATTAGAGACTGTGCAAGAATGTCAGTTTTAAATATCTTTTTTTAAATGAGCCTGATAAGAGATGACCAGATAATCATTTTATGAGACTGCTGAATAATGGCATCACGCGAAGCCAGCTTGTGAATTTTACAGGACAGCTACCTTGCCACAGCTCACTGCCAAGGCAGCTTGTGGATTAAAAGAATAAAGCCATCGGAAACAAAATGTGTGCGCTCTAAAGCTGTAAGAACAAAAATAACGAGAGAGTCAGCTATCATCCATAATGAAAACAATCACTGAGCTCTCTGTATCTGAAAGTAATGGAGAGTCTAAGGTGCCCCTATCAATCCTGCTAATACAGCTCTAGCAATTATTTTCCGTACTCTACATCAGTAAGTTAAAATATGCTTCCAATGCCTAACACAGCAGTCATTAAAGTTTCCCCTGCCTCAATCAGCATAACTAATGAGGCCATATAATAACAGAATGCAATCTCTAATGAAAAGGCGAACAAAGTCTGCCTGCAACAATGCTGTTCATGATTTAGTATTCTCAACTTGTCCATCCTCCATCTTTTACTCTGTGGATATTATCACCACTCAGAAAATTACATTTCAATGAACTTGTCAGGAAATAAGTAATAAATTAATCAGGCAGCATAAAGCAATTACAGTCATTTTCTGCATGTTTTCTTTCAGGGCTCGTGCATGAATGCAGTACTGGCTGCAATGGCTATTCCTGCAGAATGCTCAAAACGGCTGCAGGTGTGCACAGGTGCTGCTGGAAGGAGGGGTGAAATATCTCTGCTCAGTTGAAGCCATTGCAAGTACTGTTGAGCCAGTGAAGCTCCAGCACCAAAACATCTTCAGTTTTTAGTTATTTTTTTTTATAATGTATATACAAATCTATACAGAAAACTGAACCCTCCCAAGCACTTTGGAAAATGGCACAAGATACCTAACACAGAATCACAGAATCATCTCGGTTGGAAAAGACCTTTAAGATCATCAAGTCCAACCTTTACCCCAACACTACCATGTAACCAAACCATGTCACCAAGGGCCTCATCTGCACAGTTTTTGAATACTTCCAGGTATGGTGATTCCACCACTGCCCTGGGCAGCCTGTTCCAACGTCTGAGCAACCTCTTGTGAAGAAATTTTTCCTAACATCCAATCTAAACCTCCCCTGGAACAGCTTGAGGCCATTACCTCTTGTTCTATCACTTGTTACTTGGGAGAAGAAACCAGCCACCTCCTCTCTCCATTCTCCTTTTGTGTAGTTATAGAGAGCATGAAATGTAATGTCAAGCAGGATATGGGCTTTCTGCCTTCCTCTGCATACATTGTTGTCTTGTTCATCAAACCCATCCCCAAAGGAGTTTTCAATATATTCATGCACCTCCCATCAGGCAGTTAACGTAACCCTGAGCTTGCTGGCAGCCCCACAGGGGACTGCTGCCCCTCCTGTGCTTTATGAAGATTACCACGGAGGGTAATTTGTGGCCTTAATCAGTGAAGAAGCTCCAGGGACTATGAGGAGGTGGCAAAAACATGGTGCCTGCAGGGCTCCCAAGGGACCTGGGAGCTTGAGAGCTGTCAGTGTGGTTTTCTGTACGTAACGTGGCAACAAACATTTCACAAACTTCAAGAACCTAAATAGGTTTGCAAGCATAGCCCAGTTTCTTTCCAGTTGTCAGGAGTGACAAAGGAAGCTGCCTGCAACAGTAAGCTGTTGTTATGAATATGTAAATGTTAAATCTGGGTATATGCAAGGCAAATTGTGCCCATGGCTATGGCTAAACAGAGTGAACTGGGAGGATACTTGGTGGCATCCCAGTTCTGTTTAGGCAGTGCCTGGTTATAACACAATTCCTCTATTCTTTCTAACTGCTAGAAAAAGCTTTAATACTCATGATGCTTCTTTCAAACACATGAAGTGACCAACAGAACCATCTGAATTACCAGTCGAGTGCTCCCACGCTAACAGTGAATGAATGATTCAAATTCGACGCCTCTTGCTTCAGGCTGTGTGAAAACTCAGGATGAGCAGCACACTGATTTCGCACCTCTGGTTTAAGGCATTGTGCCCGTCTTCACATACGAGAGCACCAGAAAGACTTGTTTTTTAACAAAGCTCAGATGCTGAAGCACAAGGCACATTCTGTCATGGCACAGAATTTCACAGCAAAGTACTCAGATGCAAAATCTGAAGCAATACACGCTTCTGATCCTACAAAGTGAGCCAAGGTCATGCACAAAATGGAACAAACTTCTTGCTTAACAAGGAAAGCAAGTTCATCTGTTCAGTGCCTTCAAAAGCACCTAACTGGTCCCCAAAAAGATGTATTTCCAAATAAAAGCTCTTCTACCACCAACTGCATCTGTTGATACAGAATGACCATTTTATGTATGCAAACACACTCTTTACATATATACAATATTTCAATGAACTCTTAAACTTAGTCCTGCAAATGTAATTATACAGGCATCATGCACCTGCCAGACTCCAGACCCTCACAAGAGCACCAGAATCCTTTTCATGAATTTTGTCTATGTTCTGTCTTGGCTGGGAAAAGATCCAAGTGGGGTAAGCTCCAGGCGCTCATCATCATTGCCACTTTTTGAAGGCTGAATATTGTTTAACCTTTCCCCTGCAGTCTGCATAAAATTCCTAGAGGGCAGCTTGAGCCTCACATGGTCTAATTAAAAGTGGGATTTATTAAGACTGGAATAAAATAAATTCCAATAAAATAAAATTTGTCAAAATCTCTGTAACCTCATCTCTGGCACGAGGAAGGCCAGAAGTGCAGTAAAAAATTAAGTTACAGCATTTAAAAGAAAATTATCTCCCAAGCACTTTTGCCTCCGTGCTGGCTGCCAAAGTAATATCCCACCTTCATGACTTTTACAATTCTTTTCTTGTCTTGATTTATCCTCACAAGAGACAGCTCCTACCAAGAAATCATGTGCTCTCATACTCTTCCCTATATTAATTTAGAACTGCAATTAATCTACTTAATGGTTTCAGACTTTATTTTCTTACTTCTCCATTTTATCTCTGAAGGCAGAACCAAAGAAGCCTATACTTTCATACCACCTACAAAGGATGTGAGGGACTGAACCAGTTTTCCCCTCCACAACCAAGAGCAAGGAAATAAGGTCTAAAGAGCTACTGCCCACACAATAAAGCAACTAGAGCAAAGACATGCTGCCAAAACATGTTTACTTGAGCCTATTCAGGTACTGATACCAATGAAAATGGAGCAACTTGGCTGGCTTAGAGATAGGTGCTCACATTTACTCCACATCTGTGGCTCACATCTATACCACTACACTATGTAGCTCAGGTAAACCAGACAGGCAAAAGTTTATTCATCCACTGATGTTGAAGCCACACCTCTGACAGCAGTACAGATATATCTGTAGACAATCCATTTAACATGAACTTTGTGCTGTAAGAAAAGCACCACGAAACCCCCTAAACAATTAGTCCATCCTGTTAATGAAAATTAAATTGATCAGCATCTCCCACACATCCCTACAGCACTGGGGAAACTTCCTATGAAGCACGAAGACTTGAGGAGCCAATGTCACTGGCAGAACCTGATACGCCATGGTGACAGTAATCAGTAGTAGAGTTTTCAGCTTTTCACTGCTTCTCAGTAGGCTTTTCCCAACAACATGTCTTAACAGCAGCCAAACCTGCAGCAGCAGCACCTTGAGAAACCATGCAACTCAAGCCTTTAACCCAGTTCACCATAACCACAAGCAGGAAAGCTTTAGCAAGCCAACAAGTCTGCTGCAGAGGCAGTTTGAAACTTTCTAATAAACCCATACACTCCGCAGCACAAGCTCATTTACTATCCCTAGTTCACCCCTGTGCCACAGCACAACAGCCCTTTTAGGTAAATCTCCTTTCTATCCAGCTTCAAATTTCATGCATTTAATTTCCTTCTATTTTCCAATTACAGAAAAAAAAAAAAAGTCATGCTAAGTGATTTCTCTCCCTTCTTTTATTGCTTCTATACATTTTTATATACTTCAAAACCAGCGAGGTGGTTTGTGTGCCCCACCGTTTCAGTCCCCATAAGCAAATATTTAAGTCCTCCAAGTTTGTACTCAGGATCAGTACCTCCAGCACCTCAAGTTTGTTTAGTTGGTTTGCTTTCACTGTGTAAGTGTCCTGGTGTCAAAAGCCATATTTTACCTTCCAAAGCAGAACACAGCTCCAGTCACACTCATTCAGGGTTTTTCTATTCTGGGAAACAAAGCAAAACAAACAAAAACAAACAAATGCACCAGTCTCCCCAGTTGCCCTTGATTTGACTTCGGTATGGTCCACATTAACAGAAACAGCAGCTAAACTGTCTTTGAAACTTTACTCACCATAGCTAGAAAAAAAACGAAGGAGAAATAAAAAAAAAGAGACTGGTGAAATGCCTTTAAAACATGCTTTAATCTAGCTGGAATGCCATAAATTGCTTCCAGATGTGCTCCATACAAAAGTCAATCATAGCTATTTATACTGACACTCTGCAGTCCAAACAATCTGAATCCAAATGCCATGTCTCTGCTACAATAAAGCTATAAATGTCAGTCTGGTTGAATTTGGAGAGGTGTTGAAGAGTTCATGCTAGTTTGCTTTCTGGGGTATTTGTTAGCCAGCAATTACTAGGAAAAAGAAAAAGAATACAAAGAAACTTTTAGGATTTTTAATGCTGAGCTATTCTTAAAGCACACCTGACACCTTCCAATCACGACCTTGAAAGTGCCACAGGTTACAAGTTGAAAATCATTTCATAAGTTAGAAAAATGTAGTGCTTAGGCTCTGAGCCAAGAATAACTGAAGGGCTTGGCAAGTCTCCCATGCCCTCCCCTCGAACGAACACACACGTAGTACACCTGGGACTAAATGAACTGAACTATAGCAAAATGACACACTGACTGCAATAATGCCTCTATTCAATAACCTTCTCGGGTACTGCAGGGGAAATATTCTTGCTGTGGAAAAAAAAAGAAGTTTGGAAACCATACCCCCATCAGTTGTTTTGCATGGGACACATGGCCATAGGAATCAAAGTAGCCTTGACCTGGGAAAACTGAATAACCAGCATTTAGATGAAAAGAGGACCTATGGAGTTATTCCACGCTGTTTCAGGAAAATGTATTATTTTTGTGTAGTCTCCATAGAATTTTCTGGTTGACTTTTATTGACTTTATTAAGAACTCTCACCACTCCCCAAAAGTGCACCTGCAGTTCAATTTATGTATAAATGGTCAGAGTTTTAATACTGGCCTTTTGTGAGTGAAAAACAACTGGAATTTTCTCATTCTTGCTTTTAGTTTGGGGAATTAAAAATGTTTCAGAAAATCATAACATGTAATGGCTTTTTTATTTCCCTTGATGTTTGCCTTCTACTCCAAAGATTTCCTCTGCTTTCCCTTGATTCCTTACCTTTTCCCAAGTCCAGAAGACCATCCCTACAACAGAGCTGAAGGACATTCTCCCTTTCAGACTAAGCCACAGCACCAACTGTAATTTGTCACCACACAGATTGAGAGGGGAAAAAAAGCCAGAAAATGCACACTGAAGTAGTTAAATCTTCGTCTAAAATCCTTTCTGTACTTTCAAAAAAGGTAAGCAAACTGTACAAGACATGGTATCTGAAGGTTTAAATTCTACATACAAGCAGAAAATAATGAGAGACTTTACAAACAAGGTTTGTGCTCTCAGTTCAACTTACTGGAAGACTTAGTTTTTAATAAATCTCTTCAGTCAGAGGTTATACAAATGACTACAGAAGCAGCAAACATAATACCTGTTTTTAAGAATGGGGGAGGAACCTATCTAGTGAACTACTGAGCCATCAGTCTGGCCCAAATGTCATGCAAGGTTTTATAACCTGTTTTGAAAGAATGTAATTTCTGTGTAATTGCAGGGGGTTGAAGAAGAGATAAGCAACAGAGAGGCAGAGAAGCTATTCAACTTAAAAGACAATTCTGGCATAAGAACAAATGATAAAGACTTGGCTGCAAACACATTAAGACTGGAATTCACAAGCACATGTCTAACGATCAGGAGGGTGAGGTGCTCCAACCGTCATCCTGTGGGAATGGGATGGAGAAAAATCCCTCCACAGGGGAGACGGGAGCAATTTATATGCCTTAGTATCCTGCAAGAGCAGGGGATAAAACTTGGTGTGGCACAAGCTGCCTTCCACTCCTGTATCAGCCTATGTTATGTTTCTGTGTCTTTATCCCTAGCTCCTATCAGACAGTGAGATTTTTTCATTGCTTTGCTTCTTCAGACAACAGCATCTAACTCTTGCAGGAAAAGCTTAGCAGGCTGCTAAAGCCATAAATAGAGGGCAACAAATACCACTGTTCAGTGATATCTCTCTATTAGAGTATTTCTTCCTTTTCTTCCACCCAAGTGGTGACACTAATCTTCAGAAGCCGTCTACCTCCATCAATTTTACTGCCCCTCAATCCATGCTCTTTTACATCCTCAGACTACCAGGATGTATAAGAAATGTATTCTTCACATCCTGCCTCACTGTAAAGACCTACCACACTGACTCCAAATATGTGTACACTCTCTTGCAAGCTTGCCCACACATTTCTGAGACAAATGTGAACCCAAAAGAAGTAATTGATTTACCCTGTGTCCATAATCTTTACTGCCTTCTCTCCACCAAAGCTTCTTCTCTGGCATAAGATTCTCCCCTCACCTGTGTATCAGGCTTTCCACTTACATCCCGAACTTTCTGAATCTAGAACTTAAGAGACTTCTAACGAGACACCAGCTCCACTCTGGGACATGGTAAAAGTCAAATATTTGTGTCAATAATAATAACTAATGCTAATCACTATTGATGGTCTTGAACTCTATGAATCTGTTCTGCTTTTGCATCTGTGCTGTGATTCTTCTGAACCACCAAAGGTGCTGCCAGCAGCCTACATGTTAGATTATTAATTTACCCATCCTTCCCATCCAACAAAAAGTACTATATTTCCAGATCTGCATGGCTTCTGCATTTGTGATGGCTGACCCCCAAAAAGAGATAGAAGGAGAACAAAAGTCAGTAAAGCTACCCAAAATATACAAGTCTCTTGTAGCTACTGTTTCAAACGAACAGGTTTGGAGCCAATCTAATAATTTCTACCAAGATCATGCAATGTTTTATTTGCTTTACATTTCTCATCATTTATTGCAAACAATAAGCCTCCAAGAAAACCAACAAAAAACCCCTCGCTTTGTGTTTAAAATTATTTACTATAGCTTTAAAAGTAACAAATGAAGCACTTGAGTCTCAAATGTGTAACCAGTAGGGAGTTGGCTCCATGCATCAGTTTTTACACCTCTTGCAGTTAAATCAGAGATCTGAATGCAAAATCTAGCACTCAGTGGTGAACTTATAACACTCCCTGGAGGAGTGTGTCCATAAACCATTCAATGGATTACACTCATCCATACAATACTTTACTTTATATGTCCCGTCACCACAAAAAAAGAAGAAAAAAAGGCAAATAAAACAAAGCTTCACAAAGGTGAAATTAAGGTTGCATAAACTATAAATAATTTTTGTCATCATATTTCTAAGTCTCAACTTTCCTTTTTGAGACTTCATTAGAACAATTTTCTTTATCTCAAATAGAATTGTTTCTCCAAATTTGCATCTTGGCCAGAAAAGGGATCCAAAACCCACCCAATGATATATGTGGCATAGCCACGTGTGTCTCAGGAGCACTCCCAGGCCTCCGGGGTATACTCAGCATAGCTAATACGCTTTCAAAACTGCTGCACTGACTTTTCTGCAGAATGCCCTTAATGACAGTGTTCTGGGAGTTTCACATTACACCTCATGTAGTTATGAGTCTTCCAGACATCAAGTCTTTTGCAATATATTTCTATTTACATATATAGATGTGTGCACAGTCTGTGTCTGCATGCTCACATGCATGCACCTATACATGCACCTATACATGCAGAAACACACACAGTCTGGGGCCAAAACTAGAATAAAGAAAGATCAGTGGAACTTCACTGAATTTAATGGAAGCTAGATAAAGATGAGAAAACCTGACAATAATAAACCTGTCTGAATGGCCTACTGACTATTTCAAATTTCACAGAACATAATATATGTGAATATTTACAACATCCTTCACAATTAAAAGAAGGGAAAGCACATGAACTAATAACAGGAAGAGTGGGTTTTTTTTTTCCAGTGAATGCTATTCTTCAACTCAGTGAGAAAGTCCTACTGTCATGCAAACTTGCTGGAAAAATGATGACACTAGAATGTTGATGCCAAGCTCTTTGTAGACCAACTGGTCTCTCACTTCTCTTGATGTGGTCAGTCCTCCCAAGCTCAGGAGTAAAACACCAACACTTTCCTATAACCAAGGGCGTTTCACATAACTCACAGCTAGTTGGAGATAGTTGCCCAAGAGAACCTGTGTCAGCAAAGCCTGCTGATTAGTCAAAGGATGAGAAGCCATAAACCTCAGGTTTGAGCTGTGCAAAGCTCAGGAACCAGTAACTGGCTGCCCTACCTAGAGCACACCATGATTTGTGCTAATGGAGGTCAGACAAAAGGCAAGAATCACATACCAAATGAGGGCTGGGCATCCTCTCAACCACCATAGAGCCAGTGGAGATACACTCTGCGGTAGGAAATGCAGGATCTCAAAACTAAAGACATCCAAAATTTCTACATCTAACATCATCTATCAGTCATCATATCCCTCTCTTGCTACATGACTATATCAGTCCCAAAGCAAAAAGACAGAGCTCAATATTCCTGTTCCCATGGCTCCTACCAAACCTTCTTATAAAGAGGCCACTTATTCAGAAGTAAAGCTTTATCAGATAGTGGGGAAAATACATAAAAATCCACAACTGATTGACACTTCATTGTCATTTCTGGTAGGTTTTCAATTGCTTCACAGGTTTAGTTAACAAACCTAGCATTTCTTGTTCTTTGTTTTGGGTTGTTTAGTTGTTGAGGTGTTTTGGTTTTTTTTCCTTCAATGATTGTATAAAAAGCTTTGTCTTAAGAAAAATAAGTGGCATTAAATGCCAACAGCATGAGAAAATGTAGATTTAATGTGGAAAATGGAGTCTGAATAACATTTCTACTTATAATACAGCAATCATTACCAGCCTTTCTGTGGGGAAGAACACTCTCTGTTCACCACCAGGCCCCCAAAACCCCAGCCAGATCAGTTTAACAGGCTCTTTATGCATGCAAAGGAGGATGAGGATGTTCCCTGGTACACACAGCTGCACTGACTATCTGGCACATGGCTCCCACTATGAGCTTCCTTCCATGTCTCTTGTTTTATTAAAATGATGGAATAGGTGACTCCTAAGGCTTAACAGTACTGTTTGAATAGACAGCCTCCACTGACTGTAATTTATCTTTTAGAATATGCCAGTTATCCAGATTTCTACATTTACCATAATTTCTCAGTTATGCCTGCACAGATTTATTATGTTCCAGAAAAGCCTTCACTGATTCTTTACTAGTTTTGTACCACAGTAATGTTAAATAAGACCCACTATGTTCTTCAAATACGCATGAAGTTCTTCAGGGTTTTTTTAAGTGACTTACAAAGTGACATTATTGAAAGAAATATTTCAGACTTTCAGATTTTGAAAACTTGCACTAATGCTCCCATCCCAAATCCAATCTGAACCCAAAGTCTTCCTCATTTTTAAATGGAGGTTCCCCTTCCAGTTGCTTAAGTTCATGGCAGCATTAAAAATTTAAATAAACAAAAAACTCGCATTCCACTATGGGTTCATGCAACTTTCATCAATGCAGAGAACATTTTTCACACTGTTATCTAACACTGCACACGCCGTTTACCCTCATGAGCCTTGCTTGCAGCCATAAAGATACATACTCATAACACACTGGATTTGCCATTGAAACTTTCTAGCTGTAGGAAGTCTCCAGCTTATCACAAATCAGTTTCTAACTGCAGCACAGATGGGAACAACACCAGGAGCAGCTCATCTGTAGCTCCACCTTCTCCTCTGACTCCCAACAAACCCCACAGAGTTTGACATAGAGGGTCAAGCAGTACTATCAATGACACATTGATCCATTGCATGATCCCACACCAAGGGAAAATGTGCACTGAGAATATGCAAAAGGGGCTATTGATTTAATTAGTCATTGAATTATACCCTCAAGTGTTAAGAAACTGAAAAGCCATTTTTTGCTATAAAACACACAGGGCATCCTAATGTTTCGGCCACTGAGACAACAACACACACATTACTCATGTTGCATTTTATCTACTCCTGGAATGCATCTCTTGTTGCTCCTGGTACAAGATTTTCATTAGGCCAAATTTGAAAGCCATGCCAGAGAACTAAACTCATTCAGACACACAGCCACACTAAGTTGAGAGCACATGCTATTAAATACAACTATGGGCCTATTACTAGAGTAATAAAATAGTAACTTCTGCAGCATGCTCTTCAATCAAGAATAACCACCACCACCAAAAATTAAAAGGGGCTTGGTGAGCAATAACAGGTAATGGTTTGTTCATCTGATTATCAGCCAAGCTCCAGAGACTAATCTATTCCCATTACTTAGTTCTCACTTGTAGTGCCATACTCCAGTGACCACATCTCAATGCCAATGTTTTTTAATTCTTTTATCTCTGCTGATCTTCTGCTATAAAAGCCATCCTAAGGCTTTGCTTATATTGTTCTGCTGAATTTCCATTATCCTGGAAAAATATCTGCTGCTAATCATTTTTGTTCAGTGTACTTAGTGGTTTCGTTGTTGTTTTCTGGGTTTTTTTTTTAAATCTACTAATAAAATCATATCAGAAAGCTTCTCAGTGCAGCCTAAGCAAACACTGGCATGTGAGTACAATGAGGTATAGTACCATATGCAAGAGAAGTCAGAGGCTAAAATGAGAATACAGTTTCCCATGAGAGTTCTATGTTCAAGCCATTTAACTTTAAAACTAGTTCAATATTTGAACAAGACACTATTTTATTCCCATTCAAAGTTTAAACACAGATCACTTCAAAATCAATCATAAATTCAAACCTCTTTACTTTAGAAACTGATTCAATATTTAAAGGCTTTTTTTTTTTCCCCCCTCTCTTTAATGTAACAGCAGCTCCAAGGCTGCAGAAGCAGAACTGACTTTGAGATCCTTAAGAGCAATGCTATTTTCCTGCCAATACACACAAAAGGCAGTTCTAGGAAAAAGAAAAAACCCACAAAGGCAAGGCTGTGTTTTGCTTCAGAATTTAAGAACAAAATTTGGACAAAGAACACACAACCTAGTCTTCAACCCAAGCTAAAGTAAATTATTTTGGTGTGGGTGCTTTTCAGGATGCAAGACCATAACTCCTTATTCCACCACATTTGTCCTCACCTGGGTGCAACGGAAGCCCAGACTATCAGTGGAATCTATATACAAAAACCACCCTTTTTTTAGGAATACAATTACAGAGATCTGCAATTCAGAATAATGTAGAGCTCCTTTACCCATTCCATGTAATTTGGTCCCCTTCTTCACCCAGTGAAGCGATCCCTGTCCTGGTGCCTCAGAAGCCTCATGCCCTGGCCAGCATTGCAGCTCTAGCTCTGCAACCCAGAAAAAATTTTTTCTCTTGGTGAAATAGCAAAACTTTACACCTGTATTTCATTTTCATATGATGAACTTAAAGTTCTTGGGGGCGGGGGGGTGGTTACATTTGCATGGTTTTAAACCTAAGAACCATTTTTCAGCTGGGCAACTTATCACAGCAATTCAGTGATGGAGAGGTGAACCCAGGTGAACTTCTGAACTGATCCACTGCCAGCTCTTTGGCACATGCCACTCTAAGCCAACTATCTTCAAAGCCAATTGGTTTCTAAAATAATGTTTTGTGCTTTTGATCTTTGTATGAAGTTCTTACTGACAAGAGCAGAGCATACAGCTCAGTGCAAGTGCCACACCACAAAAATATTCATATCAAGTAGGAAAGATAAACTGCTATAACACAACAATCTTATTAACCTCAGGGCAGCCCTATTCTGGTTTCTGGTCAACTCCGGTCTTCACAATCAAGTTAAAAGACCCCTTAAAACAGATTAAGCATCTGTATTATCAAGAGGTCACAGGGTAACAGCAAGAATTAGGCTCTGCTTTGTGATAACAATGCACCTTATCTATGGCTTTGTATGAACCCTGGAAATTATATTTGGCTGTATATGTAACATTTTACATGCAACATGACAAACCCATCTGCATGGGTAGTCATGAAGTTGTTCTACCAGTAACAGCTCTAAGCATCTGACTACCACCTTCCCAGGAAAGTGCAGTTGTCATTCATAACCATCTTCCCTTAATCAAACAACAAGAAGTCCCTATTTTCAGGAGCCACTAGCATTAGGCAATAAATGAGCTTTAGTTTTTCCCCTCACCTTTTAATCTACCTCCAAATAAAAAAATTCAATTGTAATCAACACAGTATTAACATGTTGTCTTATAATATTTCACATACAACATGTCACTGAAAACTCAGTATTGAACAAGAAGGTATTTGATGAATCAAGTAGATGAAGCCAAGATGTAGTTATTAGATGCATTACATCTTTAGCACATCATCTGTAAAAATGTCCAGGGTAAACTAACGCTCCAGGGGAAACCTGACCTTTAAGAGGCTCCCTAATACTACATCTAAATTAATGTCAGTGGCAGGCACTTCAATCTAAAATAGCAGGGTTCTTTCATTCTATCTACACTATCTATTCATCCATTTATTTGTGTAATAAATGTGTGTGTGCATAAATGGATTTGTGTCACTCTGGCACTGGGGAAGCGGGTGGGGAACAAAAGGAGCTCCTTGATTTTTTCATTGCTATTCCTTATACTCCTATGCATATTACTCACTTTTGAAAACTCATTCATAATCTTTTCAGCATGAAAAATGTTAGTGAAATTATTTTTAATAATAACTAAATCTACTTCTCTGAAGTGTCATCCTTATACTGCAACATAAACATGCTTGGACTAGAGCAGGATGGAACTCTTGCAATCAATATAAACAAGCGATGCTGAATTTGATTTAAAGAGCTGGGCTGGGCTCTGACATGACTGAGGCCAAGATAAAAATCATAATTGAGATCAGTTTTGCCATTTCAAAACAAAACATTGCAAATAAATTAGTAGAAGATGCATCTTTGCCTTGGGGGGAAAGAAAAACACAAACAATACACTGCAAAATTCTGATAATCGAATAATTTCATGGCAGTTAGTCAAACCAGTGCTAACTGTGGTGGCCAAATCTTCACTTTTTTCTATTTTTCATTCTGTTTCAGAAGTTTTACGATCAAGGGAGTAAGGTTTTATGATCAAGGGCAAAGCAACTGCAAAGGAGCCACTACACTGCCTTTCTTCCAGTGCTTTTCCTCCCTTGCTAACACCTCAGAAAGGATGAAGCCCACCTGCACTCCTCTACTCCTCCACTCCTCATAGTCAACTAAGTAATTGTGTTTCCAAGACAGATGTCTTCATGCAATAGAAGCTGAAGTCTGTACCTTGGTGTAAAGGATTTACGCCTTGCTCTGAAATGAGGACAATTAAGTTAGCCAAATCCTAGTCAACTAAAATTGCTAAGTCCTTTCACATTCTGTTGATCAAGGGCCTTTTTATTGGAACATTTTTCTTTTCAAACCTCAGGTGGGTAATAAACTATGCTCTAATTGGTCTTTATGCAATGAAGAGCTACCTTGCATTTTAGCTCTTTTATGTGTGGTTATATTTTCTTACAAAGACACAATTGATCAGGAATTACCATAATCCCACACAGAGAAACAGTCCTAGAAGCCCTGAGTGCATAAAACATTGATGTCAGTAATGAAGACACGACAAGTTTTGCCTCTCCTTTCAGCTAAACAATCTGCCTCTTTCATGCTTACATCACCATTCAGCCCATGGGCTGCATAAACATTGTCAAACCTGGTTTCAATATAAAAAGAGCACAGTAATGTTCCCACTAATATACATTTCTCAGTAAGCACTCTGTTAGATTGCTTAGTTTAAACTCCATGGCATAGCCCATAACATATCAGACAGTTCAGATAGAAGACCTCAGAAGATGCGTTTTTGTGTGTATGTGCTCGCAAGCCCTTCTGATACAAAAAGGTCTCAAGAAAATATGGCTCTGTGAAACACAGCCCTTCTTTCCTTGGGCTGGTTTGTTGGTGTTTTTTTACTTTCACTCACTTCTTCACACAGCCTAAGTAAACACGCAGAAAAATAGAGATATTGTTCAGGGAATGTAATCCTTTCCATAACCTCACACAGTGCTTCTGAGATCAGTGGATGCAGTGACAACTCTCGTAACTTTTCCCAAAAGTGAGCCAGTGAGTGGCTACTAAGCTTAGTGTATATGATGTAGAAATTCCCTGACTTTGTTTGCTACAGATCCTCTGTTATAAAGCAAGACCCTATTCCAGACACATGAACTTTGCCTTTTGCCTGGTACTTGGTAACAGCACAGCAGCATCAGTCCTAGGGTAAATAGAAACGTGAAGCCCCTGCACTGCAAGGTACCTCCATGAGAATTGTCTTAACAAGCCTATGGTCCCACAAAACACAGTGCACATATTGTACAAGCAGTGTGCTAACAGACAACATTACTGTGGTCTCCCTTGTCAGCCTGCATTATAGGGTGGTTTACTATGGGTTGGGGACCAATATACTAGAAGCTCACACTTCCAATTTTCATGTTCAGCAGCTGGAAAGGCAAATATCCTCTGACAGAAAGTTCATTAGCCCCGACATTTTCCATGGCCAAGCTTCTTCAATATTGCAGTAAGATGAAATTTTACATTTGGATTATGATATGTTAAAGTACTTAATGTAGCTGAAAGCCAACAAATACCAGCCAAGCTTACCACTGATCCTGAGAGTGTGCAGTGCAACACATATTCACTTTGAAATAACAAGACTTTAAAATTGTTTATGCTTAAAATGGTGCAATTAAGCACACGGAGTCAAACACACTAACTTCTACATTATTGAGTAACACTTAATACCTTACAGAAGTGAGAAACAGGAAAGAGATTTAGGGATTTAAAGACCAGCAGGGAATTACCATAAAGCCATCTGATTTCTTAGAAGGAAAAGAATGAAAGTGATACTGAATTAATCCCAGAAATAGTTAACACATATACCCCCACTAATTAGACCATGGGGAACACTCAACAGAGATAGAAAAAGGTCCAATCAACCTTTAAAAGAAACAATACCCGCTCTGAAATCCTATGACTCTTCCAGGTTCACTAAATTTCACCCAGAATACCTAAGTCTGGACTGGCACTGCTTTCATAGGGCACATCCTCAGGAGGTGTAAATTAGAGCAACTCCATTGACTTCAAAAGTCTGCCAAGTCTCTGGCTCCAGATGTCTGTGCGCAGTCATGAATTCCTGGTTTCAGTATACTTTAACACAGCTAGAAAAGCAGTAGAGGCTAAAGTTGGCGTAGTTGTTGCTAAGTAAAAAAATTATATTAATAGCTGAAAATATTCTACACATATTCTGAATAGCAGTTGAGGTTTATCCTATACATTCAGGTTCAAAGTAATTTTGCTTTGGGCTTCAAAGCTCGCTTTTAACTTCAGCCAGCTTCCACTGTCAAGTTTCCAGGATGAAGTTCAGTAAGGTTTACTATTAAGAGTTAAGCCATTAAAGTATACTGCACACTTTTTCATGTATGGTGTGCCTGATGAAATGGAAGTCTTCAAAAGCAATAATCTGAATATTGTATTATGTCAGTCAAAAAAAGACCTGGCCCAAATATCCCGGTCAGTGCCATTTCAACCATTCAACAATCCAATTACTCATACTGTGTGAGAATTTCCAGCTCTATGAATGTAAACTGTTTACACTCAGGCAGCTAGAGTTGTGTTGATAGGGTTGTACATCGTGAATACTTTTGTCAAAATATAGTGTTTCAAATATAATTGCCAGAAGAGATGAAACATGTACGCTTGCCACCTCCAGTACAACCGTCTGGCACATACGATGGTGCAGGCTACACATTAACATGTGCAATCCCAGTTAAAAGTGATGCACAAAAACAATATTGGGACAAAGCATTATCCTCTCATACAAGTGATTCTCTAAAATTTGAAACAATCCAGAATAAATTAACATGGAATAAATTCACTTGTATCATTTAGCACACAAGTGACTTCTGAAGATGCTACCATTAGCTAGTCTCTATAAGTCATTTTGAAAAATGATAAACACTTTATTTCCTTCTCAGATCAGATAAATGAGTGTGTCCTGCAAGGCCTTCTATATACTCTTGAGAAGTGCATACTCTAACAGATCACCAGAAATAAGATTCCAAGATCCCTACTGTGGCTCCAAGATTTCTGAAGAGTTTGGAGAAGAGAACACCAGCCTGAAAAAATAGGGGCTAGAAAGTGCTGTTCCCTCAACAGAAGCAACATTTCAGGTGCTTTCTACATGTATCAAAGAAGAACAAGTTCAAACTTGCCATCACCATTTCTGAGATTTCGGTTCAATTCACCTTGCAACATACCGTTCTATTCTTCCAAGAATTGCAGCAGTACCTTGTGACAGAATTACAGAACGAATTATACGTACACACCCCAATAACAGCTCAATAAACCCGGTGTCGAGCTGGTGAATCACACCAAGTTCTCCCATAATCACCTCTGAAGTTTTGGTTCTCCTACTAACCAGGTGCACAGTGAGCTGGGGAGGCTTCACATCATTATGAGCTTGGATGAAAAGATGAAGCAAAGTGCTGGACATACTATTTTTGACAAGGTCAGGAAATAAGACTTACACAAGAGAAAGCAAAAAAAGTATACTGTATCCTACACCTGCCTGGGTGGGATACAGAGCAAAATACTGGCTGGGTGGCGATGCCCAAAATACGTTTGTTTCTGATTCTCCAGAAACAAAAAGAAATTGAAATGTGTAACTGTAAACAAATATGAGGAATCAAAACTGACTGCTTAAATGGGATCCACTAATAACTGCCCAGCGCTATCTGGCCTTATTTCTCATTATTTTATTGAAAAGGTAGTTTAACAACCCAGCAATTCATCAGCTCCATATAACAGCAAATTTTTAAGACACCTACTGTCATCATCTTTTCTCCTGTATTTGGCCATTTAAACCCAGCATTTGGGATTTCCCTCCCACGCTTCATACATGCACACCATCCTAAACAGCATCACACAATCTCCTGCTCCTGCACCTCTTGGAGACTTGAAGGATCCACAAGCAGGAGTAATCTGGGTTACCTAATACATAGGACAGTTAATTCCATTTGGGTGGCTGACAAAGCTCGCTTTCAATTTACATCATGATCTCATCTCACACATTTCTTTCCTGCCAAAATGCAACTTCTGAGGTGCCACCAGCAAAGCATGTTGAGTAACGGAGACCACCATGCTTGGGGCAGCCAGAGAACTGAGCACTCCTCTGTGCTGTGCAGACATGCCTGTTGGCATAGACCATACACTTGGAGGGAGACACAAAGCTGACTGCAAGCTGCTGAATCACTTCCCTCTGAATCCTGTTTATTTCTACGGCTTGACTCCTAAGTTCCCTTTCCCTCTCCTTTCAAACTGATGCTGTAATATGGTCACACTGCAGAAAGTGTATCTCAGTAGGTACAATATTCTGCACAGCCAAATAGCCCTCTGATATTTAGGCGACTGTTCCCGATTCATCAAGGCTTCCTTGATGACTTACAATGGCTTGGTCAGGTCACAGGGTGCAGGCTGCAATTTCCTTTGCCTTTTTGCTTGCATGAATCAGGAGTTCACCGACTGTGCATATGTGTCTGGCTTTCCTGGCCAGCTCCAGGCATCACTGCATCACAGCGGCACCTGGTGGGGTGGGCCAGGCCTGGAAAGCATCGCTGCCCGCGCTTTGTTTCCTGCAGGTCTTTATAACATCTGCTGATGTTAAAAGTTTGGAATTAGTATTGCTGAGCCCTACCCTGGTATTTGCTAAAGAAATGCTGGACAGGGAACAGACTGAACTGAAAGCCACATCTTGGAAACAGCCTGCAACCAGAGGCATCCAGGAGATGCACCACACAGCACTGTAAGGGAAAAGAAAATCTGAGAAATAACTCATCTCCAAGGCCTCTCAGCATTTGATTCATTAGCTATCATTAAAAATTTATGAAAGTATATTAGAAGTAAAGCTCAGTTCAAGCAGACACATGCATTCTAGCAACAGAGTGACACATTGAGCCCTTTTCTTTTGATTACTGCCTTCAATCTCATCATTTTTATTTTATGGGACGCAAAGCATCAAATTCAGCTTCAGAAATACAGTGTTCAAAATATAGTGGCCAATAAATGTTTCATCTTTTTCACAAACTAGACCTTAAAGAGCTCCAGTTATTTATTTTTTATAGCAGCAGCATAAGTAAGTGTATGACACAGTAAAGGATACTGATCTCTGAAGACCTTAGATTATCTTAAACTCTGGAAAAATCAATATCAAACCTTGTGTTTAGGTAGTTTTCATTATTTATTTTAGAGCCTAAGAAAGTGGACAGTGGAGGCTGACAGTTTTGTAGAAAAAGAGCCCAGCAAAGTTTTGGTTAGATTTATAGGTCAAATACCACATTACATAAGAAATGGTTTATCCCCAAAAGCCAAAATCACTGCAAAACATTTACATTAAAAGTCAGCGCACTGTTGCTACCCTGCATCTAATCACTTTAGTCCTTACACTACGGCCAGCACTGAATACATGCAAGGAGCTTAAGGGCTCCCCCACAGGTACAGCTGCCTTCAAGGGGCACTACTAGCGACTTGCAGACTGAAGCCAGAGCAGAGGACATTGCTGCAATCTCCAGATGCTCCTGCATGCATTTCAGCATAGAATCATAGAATAGTTAGGGTTGGAAAGGACCCTAAGATCATCTAGTTCCAACCCCACTGCCACTGAACACTGACAGGGATGGAGCACTCACAACCTCCCTGGGCAACCCATTCCAGTGCCTCACCACCCTAACAGGAAAGAATTTCTTCCTTATATCCAATCTAAACCTCTCCTGTTTAAGTTTGAACCCATTACCCCTTGTCCTGTCACTACAGTCCCTAATGAAGAGCCCATCCCCAGCATCCCTATAGGCCCCCTTCAGATACGGGAAGGCTGCTATTGAGGTCTCCACGCAGCCTTCTCTTCTCCAGGCTAAACAGCATACATGCAAACGAATACCAGCCATGGTCACCTGTGCTGGCTGCTTTCAAGACTACCAGTTCTTGATTAATTTTTAAAAAGTGCAAGTTCATGGCATAAGAAGTAAGGGAAAGGGAAAGAAAGAGAAATAAAAGAAAAATTTAGAGAGCTTTTTTTCTTGAAAACACTCAGAGGGAAGATCAAAATATGAAGTAAGGAATCCTTTTAATTATGGTTGCTGAGCTAACTGAAAAACCAAATTAAGTTAGGTCTACAGTAAGTATACTTTAAATCTCATATGATCTTAACTGGGTTAATTAAGAACAAGAAATAAAGTCTTAAGGAGCGTACAAATTAAACTACAGAAATACTAGTTTAAAAGGCAAAAGACGCCATTAAAGTAAAAGAGGCTCTTACTATCATTGTCTGTGCTTGACACACATTTTAGGACCAATCTCTCAGCACTGTAATGATACTGGCACCATTTTCATGTATCTGAAATAACACATTTAAAAGACAATTCTGACTGTAAGCATCTCTCTCTCCCCCCTAATTCTTCATACCAACATTGAAATGTTATAGAAAAACAGTGTTGCTACTATATAAAATGACTGTATACTCTTCATATGAAATACTGTGATCTATTCTTGTGACACGTGCAAGATATACATATGAAGAATTGTTAAAATAATTACAGGCACTGGAAGAGTCCTACAGGATAGGGACTGGAACACTGATGGGGAAGCATTTAGCTTAAAGGTGAGATATCTAATAGAAAGCATGTTTGAGGCTTGAGAAACAAGACAAGATACATTAGACATTCCTATTTATACCATATAATCAATTTGTGAAATGCACTGCTACCACACCACACTGACATCAAAAGCGCAGCAGGATTCAGATAAGTTTAATCCAGTAAGCTGAGAACAGGACACAGCTATATTCTTATGCTCCTATCAGACAATATGTTGTAACTAGAGTGACAATGGATGGGTACCCATGCTAGGGAACAAAAATATTCTATCATTCTACTTCTCAGTGCACTGAACTGAATTATGTTAGGTTAAGTGTTGTCACACTGCATAATCTCAGGCCATATCACATCTCCAAAGACACAACTCAGTATAATGTGTAGGACAGTGCACTCAGATTTGTTACAGATCTGAACTGAGGTGGAAGGGGAGTTAAACAGCATCTATGACAGTAGTAAAAACTATGTTAGAATATTTCAATTTAAAATGTTGTCAAAATCCAGAAATAGAAATTGCTCAAAGATATAAAACACCTGCCTCTCCTCTTTCAGTCTCTTGTCACCCTATCTAACTTCATATAATCACAGACTGTTTAATGTCAAAGAAATTCAAGGGCATCTCTCATTAAACCAGCTGTGAGGGTAGGAGAAGACCAAGGACCCTTTAGTTTCTTGGAAAACATCATAATTGGTAATACAATGATAACCAATCATAATTGGTAAACATTAAAAATTCACTGCATTGAATTAAAGCTTATAAATTTTTTTGTCTGTAAGATGTGACAAGAAGCGGCCACAAGAGTCAGGGATGGTAGTCTCGACATTTCCCCACTCCTTGGAAGCTTGGGGTTGGTTTCTCTAACTTGGCTCTTCCCACGGAAGAGAAGACACAATCTGCCTCAGCTTTCCCTAAGATCCCCATAAGTTTTCATTAAATGTAAAACAGGTAGGAAAAGAGATGACCCATGTGCCTACAACCCATGTCACAGTCTTCAGATGTTCATCCATCTTCATGAATGATTCTGTTCACTATTCTTGCGCCTTCTTGTTATTTATAGCTACTAATATAATTTTGAATAATTTCATAAAGATTGCTTTGCAAAACGGTCACCTTTGCAGAGCCTACAATTTTATTTTAAGTATAACAACAACTGTGGGCAAAAACAAAAACAGGACGAAGAAAAGATTGGGTAACAGAACATTGGTTAAAAGGCACAACTCGCAGCAACAGGATTACACACCATCTCCAAATTGATGGAGCTGAGCGTATGCATTTCTGTAGCTCACTAAAGGTGGTTTGTGTTTTGTTTGTTTTTTCTAAAACAAACTAATTTAATTGGTTCCATACACAACACCAAAGGAATGATACATAAATGAACACAAGACAGTGAGTCAGAAGAGAGCTATCATTGTAATTACTATGGATACAGTGACCTTGGACAAAAAAAATACATTGCACTCAAAAGCCTGATGAAAGAACCCTTACTTACCAATCTCTCCTTTATGGAAGGATATAATAAGAAAACACCCCCAAAAGTCATGACTTTCAGCTATTAGTTCCTTGACACCAACCATTTCATACGTGCTGTGAGGGAATGAACAGATTCACTGCAGAACAAACCTAGGGCTTAACCTGCACATCCCCTGAGGCTGGTGGGTCAGTTGATCTGTTGTCGTACCCGTATCCCTTTATTGTCATATTCCACCACTTTCCAAAGATTCCCCAAAAATTACTGGGGAAGTATTTTAACTGGCTCTGACATCTACTTGCAAAATTAGGGCACAGATTTGCCAAACTGACTACCTAAGGCAGGGCAGCTGTGTTATGCCGGGTACTCTCCAAATCCTACTCAGTACTCCTGAAACTTACTTTGTAAAGGGTTAATTTTGAATTAGCCAGCCATGGCTGACAAAATTGAAACTATTCTCTTAGTCTGTGCATTGAAATTCTGTCAGGACATAATAGTATTCTACCAAAAAAATCAACCACCAAACCCCCCAAAATTCCATCCTCTGTCCACCCATGTTACATGTTTAGATGAACCCTTTCATACCTGACTACCCAAAATCCTTAGGTAACCTTAATGATTCTGAACGCATGTATTTCCAAACAGAAGCTGGACAGGGTGCAAGCAGAGGACACTTCTGCATGTGAATAGCCAATCCTGCAAGCTGCAGGCAGTGCACTGCAGTGCAAACAGCATGGACATCCCAACCACTGTCCCCCAGGTTTCTGAAGGCAAAGAGAGCCCTAGTGACAGGCTGTCCCCAGCGTGATGGGTAATTGGACATAGATGCGTGTGAAGAGGAGTGCTGCATAAGCCATGGCCTGCCTTCTTCTTCCCAACTTCCAGGTACCCTATTGCCTTTTGCCTGGGCAACCCCGTCTTCCCAAAGGTACAAACACAATGTTTAATTATTTGCAGGTAGGTACTAACATGCCTGGGAGCTTGCAGAACTGAGACCTGGGTCTCTATTTTATTGTTTGCTTCTCAAATTACAAACTTTAAGCAGGAATTTGAGGACTTGGTGAAATAAAAGGCAGTGTTTTTGCAAGCCCATGCAACCCCATAGCTAACAAGTCTCAGCAATGAGATTTCTAATTTGACTTTTCCTGTTTATACAGAGATTCAATGAAAGCAACCAGAGGTTTGATGTCTGACAGCTCCACATGCTTTGAGAATCCTCACATTAAGATTTTATAATAATGGTTCCCAATTATTATGCAATTCTGAGCAATTTATTGCAGAATTAGTGATGTTTACATGGCCCTTTCATTACTTTCTGAGACCAACAGGTCAATATTAGTTCATTCATCAAGTGCCAATAATTACTTTCAAGGTGTAATTTAGCAGCCGCCACTCTTGAGCAGCCACAACTCTTCCCATTCTCTGCCACAGCAGCACTGCCATTTTGAGCAGCCCCACACTGCCTTCACTCCACAATGATGCAAGTAGTGTGCAAACAACCAACAAAATGTTGCTGGCACCATCTGCTCCTTGGAAACCTGCCAATCAGCTTCCGAAGCACAGAGAGAAGTTTGTGCTGGCATTCACTCCTTATCTGTCCTTTCCGGAAGTACAGCTTTTGCTGCTGTCCTCAGTAGCCCTCCCAGTAGGCAGAACATTGATTCTTTTATGGGAAAAAAATCTGCAATCTATTAACAATTTCCATCATGCTCATGCTGAGGAGATGACCTTATCTCCTCAGTTACAGCACATCTACATCACTAGGTCAAGAGTCAATGAGACAAAGTCATAGAAGAACATTTTGTCTTTTGCAGTTACAACTAACCTGAACCTTCAGAAAACAAATAACAGGTATAAAGGGAATATTTTGCCAGTCACTGAAATACAGCTGGTTTTGAGAAGTGCAGAGCAGATCTTAAGCACACAGCATCATCCGTCAGTGCTTCAGAGATGAAGTAGAAGCCATGACATATAACTATCACAGCCAACAGTAAATAGGCAGGAAGCTTGCAAGGATAATGTCTCCAAATTTGATCCACACACAAGAAATAACAAACTTCTGTATGAAAACACTAAAAGATCTTTTTGACCACATTAAAACATTTCAATATTAAAGGAGAGGGGAGGGGAAGATAAAAGAAAGGAAAGAAAATCTTCCATAAATTCCATGCTGAGATTGCTAACAGTTACCTGAAATACAGTTTATTGATTTATCATAATCAATAATAACTGGTTTATGATATCATGAATGCACATTTCACCTCTTTTATATGTACTTGTAATTAATGCACAAAAAGCACCATTTTTTGCCCTATTTTTCATAAGATAGCTTGGGTTTTTAACTACAATTGGTATTGCCTTGCTCATGCTTCTGTGAGGCTCTATTTGCTGTAGCTTTTGATTGCCTGTGTACAATGGCAGCAGGCACTGGCTTAGTACTGTGACATATCTATTTAATTATCCCAGCTGTTGTGTCTACAGTGTGAAGTACCTAACAGTGGTGCCACACTGGAAACGGGGACTCATAAAAACAAAAAAATTACAGTGCCACTTTGAAAATGAAACAAAAACGAAATGTGCTTGAAAAAAATACAGATAAACACATTCCTGTCTGTTATTACGGGTCAGTTATTATTAGATACCATACAATATCATAGAAGACTTTTAAAAGTACTGCTTCATATTTTAAATACACCTCCTTCATCTTGAATAAAATCAGAATTCATCTGCATGTGACCAAAAGTACGCTATCTATTTCAAAAAATCCAACAGCAAACATTTCCTGGTAACAGTGTGCTTTTACCTGTATTTATATAGTGCCCGTTCTTATAAGTGCTTCTGTGTGTCTTGGCATAAGACATAAAGCAGGAAAATTCCTCAATGCAAGTGGATATTGCCTTTTCCTTGAAAGTTCATAATACCAAAATGAAACAAAACAAATTAAGTCTGTTTATCGATCTCTCATTTTGCAGCACTCTGAAAGGAAGGAGTTAAAGGATTAAGTGCAACTGAAAATTACACACCCATCACACATGAACACTTTATTAAATACAAATTAGAACGTATCCCCTGCTCATCGTGAGTTGGGACACATGAGGCAGTTGAATCAGTAAAAGAACACAAAAAAAACCACAGCACCATACCCAGTTTCTTTGAGGTGTGCTGTGTATGCAGTCACAGCAGTTGGTAAATATGGGCAAATTCGTTAACTGCTATAGAAGTACAGCATTCACTAGAAATACATCCATATTCAAGAAGCCCTCCTGACCGTGGGACATATGGGACATGGCAGCTTCAATAACAGCCTCTGGGATCCTTCGCCAACCTAGAGAACCTCTGCTTGTATGGTAGATAGAAATTCACACAGTTATGTCAAGTAAGCAATTGCTCACTCTTAGGTGGCTGTTGCACTCCTACATTTTCCAGAGAGCTGAGGGGGGCTGTCAGTGGCTCCTGGACTGAGGGCATTGGTGTCAAGATACTCAGTGCATGCAACCCAGGATTTTCTTCATACCACTGGTGACAAATGCAGAGAAGAGCCCTGTTTAATGATGGGCTGTGGCACATCTGTGGGCACAACTGTGCCATTAAAAACTATGTAATATAAATATATATTTAGTCTTGCCTTATATACACTGTCACACACATCTTCAGATAGACATATAGATATAAGGTAACATGCCCGCAAACTCAGAGTGGAAACAAAATGGCAAATTTCTAACTAACACACAATCTTTTATGATCTGTCACAGTCAAGATCCAGGTGAAGAAATCCTATGCTAGTATTTTATTTTCAGCATTATCTAAACAATTAAAGTTTCTTTCAATACTTCACCTGTGGTACCTATCCAGAAGCCTGTAAATCAAGAATGATGCACCTAAATCCATTTCTGGTGTAATATAAGCATGAACCTGGAAGCCAATTAACTGCAAAGAAAACCATTTCTATTGAAGCTGATTTTCAAGACACTCAAGAGACTACATCCCCTGCAAGTAAGAGCAGAGGGAAAGATACAAACAGAAAAATTCTCTATTAGAGGACCATTGTACAAGTGCAGACCTAGAAATGCACTGACCTTTCCTGAGACCCTTTTAGAAGAGTAACTTTTGTAAAGTCTTTGGTTTTGTAAGGACAGCATTTCAGCACTTTTCCTAAATCCACAATACACTTTGTAGCTCTTCCCTGAAACGAACCTACCTACACAAATACTTGAAGACTATTTTCTTTATTCTCACAGTCTGAATTCACTACAACTCACCTTCAATAGTACCTTTTCATAAGATGATGCTAAAAGGAAAGTTTTGATGTCTAACTCCACTTCTGTAGAACTACTATTACACAATACATCAGTCCACAATGCAATTCAGAATCTTCAAGAAAAGGCATTTAAAACTTTTATCTTAACCAAACTGCCTGCCTAGGGTTCTGTAGATACGGGGTAAACTCTCATTCAGCTATTCAGATTGGCACATCTGCTAACAACAGATCTCCCAACTGTTAAATGCCTGAGCTACATGTTCAGTTTGATCCAGTGGGAAAAATTCTTCTCATTAGGATCATGTTCAACAATAGCACTAACCGATTCCATTATTCTTACTAGTTTGTAGGAGAAATAGGGGAAATGTCAGCTCCTCAGAGCTTGCTCCTTTGTCTCCAGTGACTACTGTGTAGCATTCTTCACCACTTGAGGACTTCCTTTTCTCAATGGCAAAAGTACTACCTTACCCAAGAACCCAACCTAGCTGCAAATTATTAGTCAGCATCAGAAATTGGAATGCTTGATTTATTTAGTTGAAACTGGCAGAATAAAAGGAAAAAAACCCCAAAACTGCTGTAAATGCCAGGAAAATTGAATGAAGAAAATAATAAAAAGTAAATAAATCAGAAAAGGAATAATGAACATTCTTGTATACATTCAGAAATCTCCAAGGACAAACAAAACACTAGTGTTGAACTGCATTACTCTAGCTTTCTCCTTAAGGCCTCCTTAACAGGGTGGCAATTGGTGGTTAGCTCAAGATAAGCAACAGCACTGATGCAGAGTTAATTTCACCTTAATTTTAGGCTTTCATCCAACCATTTTCTTGCCTAGGTATTTCAAACAGGTTTCTCTTCTGCTAAATGGCAAGGAGGTATTCATTTCCTTTCTTGTTATTTTTTTATATTTATCCTACTTAGTTGCAAACTTAACACTTGAGGCTCAACTCTAGAGCAAACTCATGTTACTCTTCACTGCCTGACCCCAATCCAAGCTAAACCCATAAGAGTATCCTTATTTTTTTTTACTGATGCAAGGTTCATTAAGTACAGAGCCAGGCACTGTACACCCTTATTCTTCCTTATCTACTGCATATTTCACCACACTGGCAGAATCAGTACCAAAACGGGGAACTACCAAAGAAATACCATATATACTCTTTGCCACTATTTCTTAAAAAAGCATACAAATAACCTAGCATATCACAACAATTTTTAAGTAGGTCATTGCATTTTAGAAGTGAGCAGTTTTGCAAAACATAACACCTTTGCATTTGTTAGGAAAAGACACCTTCCTTAGCCTGAGGGCGGCCAGACTGGCTCATCCCCTTATTGCTGTATTGTCATGCAATAACCTAACCCCATTTCACTAGGGTGCCGTATAGAAGGCCTCACATTCAGGGAAGCTATAAAACCATCAATGGCAGATAGTCTGTGTCCACCTAAGGTCTAGTGAGAGTGATGTGAAAAACTAACAGCAGGAAACTTTACTGCTGTCATTTGCTATATGTGAGGTGAACCTTACATTTCCAATACAAGGGGCTGACGTCTACTGGGCACATGTGAGGAAGCTCAGGTGCAACCTTTCCAATTCAGAGGTTTCTCTTGGCATTCACTTTTATCAGCTCCAGTGCAATATTTTCAAAACCTTCCCCTGGGTGATGTCCTTCAAGCCTTTTCTAGGTATCCAGTCTCAAATTTGATTTTCCTCCTTTTATTCTCCCGATTCTTCAAAGATCATTCCAGAAACCTCATTTCAAGTCTCTTTTAACGTAAGCAATTCATCCTCATACACGCGGAGCTGTTGATTCACCTTTTCTTTAATTTCATTTTGCCTGGCTTTCATTTGAGCTATCTCAATTTTAACCTCTGTAAAAGCTCCATCTACCTTGTTTACTGTTTCTTTGATTTGAAAGATTTCCTCCATTAAGTCCTTAAGCGATAACTCCATGGCTGTTTTTGGCTCCAGCTGTTTGTCAGGAGAGGTCAGCCACCGCCTAGGTCTTTTATTTGTCTGGAGCAACATTCAAATTGTTTTCAGAGCAATTGTTTTCTTCCCATTTCCTGCCACCGCTGCTTGAAAATAATAACAAATTACCTCATTCAAAGGAGGGTTTCATCTCTTTACTTCATTATCAAGGGCAGGGACCAAGAATGTTTCAGAGGTCAATCCCCTGCACAAATTTCCTTGAATCTTGTTTGGGGATTAATAGTGAAGTAACAGTTAAAAGCTATTTTCTACATACATACCACATCCTGCAGGAACACAATTGAGGCTGGTCAGGAAATTCACCTTCTTAAAAGGCAGGTAGGTCTTAGATCTTATGAACAAGAAAACCAGTAGCAAAAATACTGCACTGAAAACTTACACATAAAACCAAGCTGCCTTTTTTTTCCTCCTTTTTTTTTCCAGCTCTAGTAAGTGGGATCAAGTCCTCAGCCTTACAGGAAGCCTGGGGCAGCTCTGGAAATAGGTTTCCTGCCTTGATATGCAGTTGCCAGACTATCTTCTCTCTTCTAAACACATACAAAATGTGCTCAAAGGAAAACAGCCAACACACAAAACTGACAAAAGAGTAGTCTTAGATAGGAAAAGGGTCTTTCTCCAACAAACCTTTATATCTAATTTCATGTATCAGTCAGTTGATGAGGAAGATACAGAGACTTTAGATGTGCAGTTAGATGCGGGTTCTGTTTATTTGGTTTTGAAATCACCATTGCTGTAAATCATACCCCAGCTTTACAAAGCCCACCTGACAATTAGCATATTGTAGATTAATATATTTAAAAACTAGGTTTTGTTTGTTTGGTTTTTTTTATTATGAGTACACTGACTCTTCACATGCACAGCAAGTATCACACCAGGATCTATGCACTGCCGTACACACACAGAAATACAAACCACTGAAGCCCGTATCATTTAAGATGGGTTTCAACTAATTCAGCACTAGTTAAGTACAAATTATTCTAAATAACTCCGCAGCCAACCTACCAGCCAACCCAGGGGAAACGTGTCCCACCTTAACGGAGCACTTTTCTTTAGATGAGATGATTCATTCTCTTTAGACCCCCTTCCCTTCCATGACTGCACTGAAAGCTGGACAATTAGCTTATATTTGATGCCTAATTTTTAGACATCTAACTCGAAGTGAAAACGAATCCCACACTTCTACTTTTTTTTCCATGCAGATTAATTTCCAGCATTAACATTAAATTTCTGCTCCATGAAGGGATGAAGCTGTATTTTTATGGGAAGTTGTCTTTCTAACTCTACAAAATCTTTTCCACATCAAAAAACTGTTTCAATACTACCTATAAATCACTTTTTCAGTTATTTTATTGCTGCATTGTAAGTCACTTTCTTACACTACAAACCTGTGAATCTTACAAAACTGAAATCCAAAGTTAGATTTCTAACCTACTTAAAGACATCAAACTATACAGATTTAAAGATGTTTCAAAAAGTGATTCACCAAGCTCCACAGAAGTACCCTGACAGACATTTTAGATTTCTATCTTTGACTTACCAGAGGCAAATATTTGCAGAGAGAAGATAGGTTATCAGATTGTTTCATATATAAACTCAGGCCAGTTTCTTTGTACGAATGCTGATGAAAACCCAGATTTGTCTTTTTCCGTCACAAATGAGCATTTTAAGAGTAAAACCTCCTACCAGAAAGAATATCTTGATGTAAAGTCTTAACATATAGTCTTAATCAGAAGACTATAAATTCTTCCAGCAGTGATTATTAATCTCTACCTAGGAAGGGAGTCGGGGAAAAAAGAAGGAACATAAGTGTACATTAAAAAAAAATAAAAAATCACAGGTTTTATTTTATAGATTTGACCTATAAATAAACAAGGACACAAGGAGATCTTAATACTGTCTTCTTGTGTTATATGATAAACAAACAGATTTTATCTATCCTGGTGCAATCTATTTGGTAAGACATAGGAAATAAAACAAGCCAGCTGGGTCTTGAGTCCCATTCTCACTGGGGCCGCTTTTCGTTGCCAGAACAGTGTAAAGCAGCCTCTGTGTAAAAGAAATGAAGCCCAGATGAATGTACAGCAGAGCACAGTGATTTCATAGTCATATTTATTAGGAGAAATCCAGAACAGGATGTTGGAAAATCATACAAGCAGAATCTAAAGCGACGGAGGCCACATCTGGATAGAAGATTAAATGCAAGTGTGCTATACGTATACAGGACAGAAAAATAAAATTACTTGGACCTAAACTGAAACATATCACCGTGATGACACAAAGAATAAACAGCAGCACTATGAACTATGTTTGCTTACCAAGCAAGGAATGAAACTTTATGAAAAATTATCATAATGCTGGGATACAAAACCCGTACATTTGCAGACTGGTATTTCTAATCTTTACTTACTGTCTGCAGTAGTGACTGTAGAAAATAAACCACTAAAAATTCCTAGCCAAGCAAAAAGCCTGATAATTTAACTTCCTGGCTTGGCTTCCAAAGACTAATGCAAACTTTAGTAAGCTGCACAGTCAAATAAATCTTTTGACTACAGCTTTTTTTTTTTTTTTTTTGAAAAAAAAATAAAAACTGTATTTTCCATATTATATACCAAAACCACA
>NDXB01010452.1:180295-203950 GCA_002631895.1 Agapornis roseicollis
GACCACCTCTCCACCCCGAGAGAACTAGGCCTTCCGGATCGCTCCCAGTTATCTCCTGGGCATGATGTGCTATGGTATGGAATACCTCTTTGGTCAGTTTGGTCCTGTCAGTACAGTCCTGTCCCTCCTTCCTCCCAGGTTCCCCTCCTCCCTGGCAGAGCACGAGGCCCACAAAGTCCTTGGTCAGGGCAAACATCGCTCAGCAGCAACCAAAAACATCGGCCCTATCAGCCTTGCTCCCGGGCTAAGTCAAAACACCAGCTACTAAAGAGAAGAAAAACTGACTGCAACTGCTGAACCCAGGACACATACCAACAATGCCTTGGGCTAAATTAAACTCTTTCGATTTTAGCATTTAAGTAAGGTAGGAAGGAACTTTGGAATCCTGGTACATCTGAAGTTAGGGCGTGTACTTCCCAGATTTTAACAGGACAGGATGTATTCTGTTCATATTTGCTGAGTTGAGAAAAAAAAAAAAACCAAACAAAACAAAATCCAAACCTATAACAACAACATACATGTAGGACCGAATCTTCTTGATCATTCAAACAACATGCCTTCAGCTGCACATAAGCACAACATGCACTAACTTTACAAACAAATTGAAACCAATTTAAGCTCTGAATGAGAAATACTCCGAGTGCCTCAACGGAGAGTCACAATCATCATTATTCTCCTTGCAGCATGCTGAGATGGGACTGATCCCATCTGCTCAGTCAATGAAGCCAGAAATCAAAGTTGAGATAATGCAAAATCTGGACCGTTTTCTTTCTGCTTTTGTCAAAGAGATGTACTCTGAGAGACAAATCCCAGGGCAGTTCTTAATCTAGAAATCTACTTCAGTAAAGTTACAACTAAGATTTAATAACCTACACCAATAATACAGCTAAACATTGAGATCCCTGTAGAAGATTCCACATGCTACAGGATTCACAGAAAATAAGTCTAGAAAAGCCATGTCATCCATTGCACTACTCCAGGTCAAGAGAGGGATACATAATCCAACCCACACAGGTACTTTTAACGCATCATTACAGGCTTCCAAGTGATGGATAACAGACCATCTCCTTGTGAAGCCTACTCCAGATAGAAAAAACAACTAATAACTTCTTATTCAGCTAACAGTGGGACACACAGAATAATAGAGGTCATCTTTCTGTTTAAAACAAGCCTTCACATGCTGTAAATTAATCACCTCAACTTCTCCTCATAGCTTGTGTTATCCGAAAGAGAATAACAATGAAACAGAGAGCTGGAGTTTTTGTCTGCATCTTTCTCAAAACACCCCTCTCAAAAGAGAACTAACTTCAAGGGCTGCAATAATGTCTTGCATATGATCATCCTATTCATTCACCCATGAGCAATTTGTTTGCCTTTTTCAAGCAGCGGCATGGTACTGAATCTTTATGTTCAGCTTGTGGTCTGCTAATGAGTATTTTTGGTAGCACCAATTTTCCCTTATTCTGTATTTGATCATTAATCTGCCTTTTTCTTCCTATATGCAACATCACCTCTGTGAGCTTGGGTGAATCTAGCAGATGTGTCATGATTGCTCACTGTTTTCCTTTTAATGTTGTGTGGGAAATGACCATTCTTGTAAATAGATCTTTTATACAAAAAGCACACTTTATGTAAGAAGCCAATGGTCCAGACAACCAAGTAAACAACAATAATAGCTGTTGCCACAATAGCTTTACTACTAATTCACATCAGCCTTAGTAATGACTTTTCCTTCCTTATTACTATTCAATTGATATTAAGCATCAATTAGTCTCAGTTCTTTAACAACAGAACCTTAAGCGGCGAGGACACATGAAATGATAAGGCCAGAACTTCATATCCAGAATATAAACCATA
Organism: Agapornis roseicollis; assembly: GCA_002631895.1. Lineage (NCBI taxonomy): Eukaryota > Metazoa > Chordata > Aves > Psittaciformes > Psittacidae > Agapornis > Agapornis roseicollis. The sequence continues at coordinate 182,153 of NDXB01010452.1, forward strand.
TTCTTGGATAATCACAGAAAGGAAATACTGCATTTATTTTCTGTCACTTCTAGTCTTCAGAAGGGAGCAACTCTGGATATATACTGTTTGAATTAAGAAGCCTCAAACATAAAAAAAGACTTTGCTTTTTCCATTCATTGAGAAGCAGAACCATTGTACAAAATCAAGAGAACAAACTTGGCACATTCACACTACCTGGTCACTTGATACTGCTGCTGTGGAGGCTGGAAGACCATGAACTGCAGTGGGGTGAAAGTATCATAGAAGGGAGATGCAAGCTCAAACCTTATACTGAAAACCTTCCACTTCAACTTGGGTTATGAGAGGTCTTTCAAGATAGAAAATCAAAAGTGACAAATTTAACTAAGAAAAGGAGTGGGACCCCACTTCACTGGCGCACAACATTGGCTTCTTTTGACCAAAGCCACAAAGCAGTGCAGCTTTCTTCTCCTCCTTTCGCTCCCCAAATACAGAAAAATATGTCACTATCCTGGAGTCACATCTAGGTCTCAAGCAAATTGAGCCTGACTGCTGACACAGGTGTGGAAATTTGGAAGACTCATGGAGTCTTTTTAAAAAAGGACACTGGGGGGATCTCAAACATATTCAAATCAGGGAATATGATTTTGACATATATGAATGGAACAGGAAAGGATGTATTTTACACTTCACTGTAGCTCACTGTAGCTACATCCCTGCAGCATCATTACAGATTTGGAGAAGACCCAGTTTATTACATTTCTGATGATATCGTTAGCTTACATGGAGTCAAATAGGACCATAAAACAGGATGATCTGGCTCCTCACTGCAGAAAGGACACAGTAGAGATCCAAATATTTGCTTTGCTGCCTGTAATATGGCACTTCAATGAACAACTGAAAGTATGTAGCACAGTTGGCTGCGGACATCTGTGTCCAATAGCCCATGCTGGTTATATATCCCTTTATCTGTAGCAAAGGCTGCTTCTGAACTTTGGGACAGGGAGCATGATTACTTTACAAGAACATATTCACCCACAACACCTCTGTTCATTTATATTCTCACAAGCACCATGAGAATAGCAGCCTGGTTATCTGGTTCACAGAGCCTTGCTGCCCTGTGAACTTTTATATCTAGATCTATTCTCACACTACAGATTCAGACATCCCCCACAATTATCTCAAGACCTTTGCCAGTTTGTGGGGTAGGCAAACTGAGTGGAAGGAAGGTATTTCAGATAACCTAGCAACCAAAAAAATTAGGCAGAACACTACTTGAGTACTTATCATGTAAAGTAAAAAGAGTTGCAAAAAGCAACTAGCTGTATATATTGTAGTGCTCTTTTTTAGTGGCTTCATTTAACAGGCAAAGCACTGACCTGAAAAATCTGAGTTACATCTTGGTCCCAGCTGAGATCATTGCCTTCACTTACCAAATGTACGCAATATATTCCGTTAGGCAATTGCTTGCCTATCATTGTATAATCTGGGCTAATACTTGGCCCCTTGAAAACATTATATTTGATAACAATGATAAGGATTGATTAAATTGCCTGAGATAAGAGTATCTGCTCAATTAGGTGAGCTAGTTATGCTAACACCATGTGGCAGCAGTTATGATGCAAATGAATTTGTGAAGATTTCTACAGGAATGTTGAGGATATAGTGGCAATCTCACTTGGACTCTTGAGATTAACACACTTTCTTCCCTTGCTGCAAAGCACGGAAGTATAAATACATTAAAGCTAATGGTTTCTATAGCTTCTCTTCTTATTTAAAGCTTGCTTAATTAAGGCATTTATATTTCTGCAAATTACTGCAAAGTGACTGACCTAGAGGTTACTCTGAACCTTACATATTAAAGAATTTACATGAACTTCTCTCAGCTGCTTTTTTCCAAGTTCATTTGGTTTTAAAATCTTTTTAAATTGCTTTGATTAGTATTGCCAAATGGAACTTCTTTAGTTAGTCAGAACAGGAAAATATTTGACTATCTCACCATGCATCTGTTCCTTAAAGCTGATTAGCACATATTTCATAACAGCTCTAAGCATTCCATTATCACCAGTGACTCCCAAATAATCACATTGGACACTTACAATGAAGCAAAATTTACTTTAAAGCAAACAATTGCAAATGCAGCATGCTTCAGATTTCCTAATGCCATTTAAGTATTATTGCCTATTAGGAACAACAGCACAGCTGAAGTGGTTAATAGAAATGAACAGAAGTCACCGTTTTAATTGCAGCCTTAAAGCCATATTCATTAGAAATGAACATATTCCTTTCACACTGCAAGTAGGATGCCTGCATATGTGATTTAAAAAGTGATACATCTATGCTATGCCGAATATGACTGCTGTCTTCCCACATCTACCTGATGCCTCTGATGAGGACAAAAATGCTTTCCCCTAAATTTACCAGCTGTGTAATGCAAAACAGTGCACACCTGACAAAAATCCAAACAAACAAACAAAAAGAAAGCCTAACAAAAAAAAAAAAAAAAAAAAAAAAAAAAAAAAAAAAAAAAAAAAAAAAAAAAAAAAAAAAAAGACCAAAATAAAAAAACCCCACATTGATATTACTTTAAACAGGGCTTTTGAACAAGATGTAATTTAAAGTAACATACACAGGTATGTAGAAATGCACTGATTTGCTATTCTTGCTATATCTGTTCCACTGCAAGAAACTGTATATTTCCGGTGCCAGATTTAAGAAAATTATACCTGCCAAGCAAACTCTCAGTACTATAACTTGGAAACACAAAAAGACATTACACAGTGCTATTTCCTGTGCTCTCAGAGGTTAACTAGTGCACAGGGGTTTCTTACATCTCTGGAGGGAAACCAGTGCTTAGAGAACTCACACCACCACCATGTTTCCTATCAGTCCATGCAGCCTTCAAGGATACAACATCTTGTACGTTTCCTCAGAAGTCCCAAGAGTTCTGGAACTAAGAGGCTGGTAACAAAGAGGCTAACTGGGAAGCAAAAATCCAGGGAAGATTGTATAAGCTTGAAAAGGTTCCAGTAAAGGATCAGAGTAAATGAAGTGGGAAATGAATATTTGGCTGTTCTAAAACTAAATATGTCAGTCCATGACATCTGTGTAAAAATGAAAAAGTTCAAAATGCAGATCTGGAATGAAGCACATTTTACTGTGAGCTGCTAGGTATCTGTTAGCAATTACAACTTTCCAGCCATCGGAGTTTAGGGAGGATAACTCACAGTGGATGAAGGAAAAATAACAGACTGGCAAGCTCTTCAAACAAGAAGAGATGAAAACATTGAGGATGCCTGCTCACAAGCAGAGTGAAAGAATGACAGCAGCACAGGGCAAAGATACATGCCACCCCTCCAGGCTTTAAAAAGCCAGGAAGAAACTCCAGTGACCAAGGGATTCCTGGGTTTCATTCCATTTTTTATCTACCAGTTGGAAAAGCTTAAGTGTGTAACTACAAAGGTCAAGCATTTGACATACTCAGAAAGCTATAAGAGTCCAACAGAAAACATTTACATTGCATGTGTTAATGATGTTATATTCCTGTATTCCTGAAACTTGTTTAAAAGGAAGTATTATATAAACAAAGAAAAAACAATCAAAAAAGGGCATTTTTTATAAATATATAGAATCATTTAGGTTATGAGAAAAGACCCTTAAGAGCATCAAGTCCAACTGTTAACCTAACACTGCCAAGGCTACTACTGAACTGTGTCCTTAAGCACCAAATTGACACATCTCTTAAATACCTCCATGTATGGTGACTCAAACACTTTCCTGGGCAGCCTGGTCCAATGCTTGATAACCCTTTCCATGAAGAAATTTTTCCTAATAGCCAATCTAAACCTCTCCTGGCACAACTATATATCTTTATATTATATTCTTCACTTGAACTCTGAGAATGGGTTCCTTTTACATGATTTATTATAAATTTTCTACTGATAGACATGGCTAGATAGCTTGTAAGGGTCACTGTAGTCTGATGAATCTATGTATTACCAAATTACAGTACACTGCATTAGTATGACATCCACATAACGTATAATTTAAGGTTAATATTCATTTATTACTTAGAAGATCCATTGAATGATTTTGTTCCTACAGAATGAACACTAGTTTTCTCATTTGCATTCAGTACAAACATGAAGGGAAAATACGAACTGCAGAAGAAATATGCAACATATGCTGAAAATAAAATCGGCTGTAGTACCAAAACCTATGAATGACTTGCAATTTACTGGAGAGAACAACCATTAATTTCACCTAGTGAAATCAATTCTCTTAATTGTTACTACGTCACTTGACAGCTGTATTGGCTTCACACATCTTGCCCATGTCCTGCCTTCATCTCCAACCTCATCAGCCTCTAAAGGGTGGTCTCTGAGGCAACAAAGGTGTTTCCAATTCTTAACTTGAGCTCTTCATCTTTATCCATAATGCATCTCATCCTGAGCTGTGGAACAAGGAAATTATGCCAATGATAACAGCACCACACACAAAATGACAGAAACAGACTGCAGCCTAACAAAGTAAAGGTTTGCTCCCAAGCCACTTTGTTGCGGCTCCTCAATAAAAAAAAAAGAAGTTGAACTCTGACTACCAAGACTGGCCTTGACGCTCCAACCTGAACTTCAGGCTCTCTTCAGAGCCCATTCAAACTCACCATTCCCATCTTTGTAACTCCAGTTTCAGTACATACATTTCCATTTTTTTCTATTTATGATGTATACAGCTTTCTATTTATGATGTATACAGCCAGTTTACACTTTTCATTTGAGACCTCACACATCTGACCCTGCCCTTACCTAATTCCTGTCCCCATTCCCCCTGAAATAGGGGAGGACAGGGGGAAGTAATTAAAAAAAACCCGTTTTAAACTAATTCTGGCATGCACCGTGAAACCACAAATCCATATACCTTCCTTTAACGAAACTTAATATTCAGGAAAGCCATGCAACAATACTGCCAACCAGTCTCTTTTTCTCATTATATTCTTCCACTAATGAAAAGTTTCCAGCTTATCCATTTTACATTATTTTTGAGGCATAATTATGACTGATTCAAGAGGAACAGCCATTGAGAAGGTTCCTGGTGCTTGGCTCCAGAAAGTATATCATAGGCATTAGGTTTGCACAGCAAAGGTTTTGAAACTGCTTCCTCTGGGAAGTCAGATTTCTTCTTTTTCATTGCAAAATTTAAGTCCGTCTGGCTTCCATATTAAAATTGTCCACCTCCTGCTACAGATTTAAAGAAACATCATGGGTGTGTTCAGAAATACAAAGACAACACAGCTGAAACACAGAAAGCACCTGATTTCTCACCTTCCCCAGCTTTTCACACCTGTTTTTTATGGTAGCCTTCCAAGGCTGAGCATTTGGCCTTGCCATGAAACATCAGACACTAAGTCTATGACACAGCATGAAAAGCACTAACAGACATTTCCAAATAGTAAAATCAGAGAAAAGGCAGGAAAAAGGAATTCACACAGTCAGGATCTGCTCTCCAAGATGCTCCCTCATCAAATTCCAGTGGGATCTCCATATCTAGAGAGCTGGGAGGACTGAGCCCCCTGCTGCACCCTGGATCATTCATTTTGGCATTTCCCTCCTGCTTGTATTTAAATGTAATGCACAAATGCATGTCACCATTCAGATGGTACACTTCTGCTCTATCTTTTTGCATCGGAGGGACAATTTTCTTGTTAAACCTACATGACCTCCATCAAACTGATTTGGTGTTTTACTCCAGTCTAGACTTCTGGTCCCTTTTCATGACTGTTTACCTGATATTTCAGCCAGCAGACATGCAGTAGCACACAGCAACACAGTCTAAGAAATATGGGAAAGAAGGAGAGCAGGGCACCAATGAGAGAAAAAAATTGACATAAAATCAGTGGTTACAATAAGTACTTCACAGACCTGAGGCAAGAAACACACAATGTGATGTTCAGAAATACTGGTAAAGAAGCACAGTACAGAAAACTGGCAGTTTTCACTAAGCAGCCCCATGAAGACCTCAAGTCAATATGATAAATATACGAATAGAAACAGTTTGTTTAAATGCTTAGCTGAATTAGAGCAGAGGAATAGCTATCCTGCGTCCTACCCAGGCAAGCCATGGACACAGTGCAAAAGTTTGGCTTGTAAGAGGCTTGGGAGACATGCTACTTGTACAAACCTTTACATAAGGAAATGTAGTGCTGTGATTTTCCTTTAGGTTTTCTCAAAGGTCAAATCTCTAATTCTAGTCCAAACTCACCTTTAAGCTTGATTATCTGGCTTCATCCCCAGGATGAAGCAAATTCCACTTGTAAACAATAGAAAACCATTTTTCTGCCCATCACAATAGGAGAAGAGGAGGAAAATCCCAAAAAAAATCTAGCTATAACCCTTACCAGATTTTTAAATTACTTATTTATTTATTTTAATCACGTATCATGGCTTTCCTGGCAAAAACAGAGATGTATGCATCAAGGACACATGAGGAACAAGCTGAAAGGACAATAATATCACATACTTTTAACTTGTACTCAAGACACTGGAGGGAGAACCCCAAATAGTGAGGTTGTCCAGGCCTCTCTTCTACAATCTCACAAGGAAAGTTCACAAACTGGAAATCAGCAAATTGCAAAAGCCACCGCTAGAGCCTTCAAATAAGCTGTTTCGCAAAGCTGCTAACACCTTATTCCAGGGCCTGCTGCTAGTCAAGGAGAAGTGACTACTCCTCAGAACAAAGCTTAAGTTCTGGGTACCATGCCTCAGCCTCCTCCTTCTGCCCACCCTTCAGCACCTCTGCTTGCCACTCACAGGACATACTGAAAAGCAGAGAAAACAACAATGTGCTGCAGCAAAGAAAAAAAGATAAAGGGCAGAGCAGCACACAGTCAGAAGAGCTGATAACATCAACAGTATAAAGTCAGCACACCCCTAAATGCTCATATAGGACAAAATCTTTTCTCTTGAAAGAAGATGAAGATCCTCCGAAGGAAATTACTAATGTCTACACTAATGTCTACACCTTTTTTATCCTAAAAGATACTAAAAAACACGTTCCAGGAAAAAACAGGGAGTCTGGACCAGCAGAAGGATTTCCTGTAGCACAGCAACTGCTAGCACTTCCATATACCAAGCTCTTTCAGCACTAGGGCTGTTCTACTGTACTGGGTGCAGGGATTTTTAATGGTGAGGCTCTCCCGCTTCCCTCCTCTAAACATACTGCTCTCCTCAACACACCAAGCAGGGCAGAGTACGTTGAGAAGCATAAGCTAAGCTACCGTGCAACAAAGCTAGCACACAACACACCAACTCTAACACACTCTGAAGAACACCCAGCTGCACACCCACGGCCTCTCAGCGTGAGCTCCGCGCCAGGTCTGCCCTCGACGCCTCCAAATAACACTGAGCAGCCCCGCTCTGTGCTCGCAGATCGTCCCTCTCCCACCGTACCTCCTCGAGTTTTGAACCGGACAAGCCTTTCCAACTACCCCTAGATCCTACCGGTACCCCAGCTCGGCACCCCAACCTAGCAGCCACCATCTCAGCTACCGCAGCTCAATGTCCCGTAGCAGCTATGATCCCAGCACGGCAGAGGAGCCTTTGCCCCTCCCGTCCTTCGGGGTGAGGCTGCGCCGGGCAGGCCGCAGGTGATAAGAACTGCTCTGCTGGAGACAGACACACCCGAGGCAGTGGTATTCGAGTTGCTGGTGTCATGGCTCTTCCCCGAGAGAAGGCTCACCATCCCCCAAACATCCTTTTGGGTGATCCTCATTTAGGAAATAAGCGGGTAAGAGGCCGCTGCTGTCTGTGGGAACGCTAGTCAGGTGTGCACCGAGCCCTGCCGGTCCTGCTCCTATCGAGAACCTTGGCTGGCGAGAGTGTGTAGCTACGGGTAGCTTGCGAGGCACCCCCTGTGTGGGCCGGTAAGTGTTGCTGTGTGTTCGTTTGCAAGCAGCTCCGCATCCAGCCAGAGCCATCACTGGGAAGTAGGAAGTGTGTGTGGGAATCAGGGAGACAAGGTTTGCAGGGAGGTTGTGTCTATCATTTAACTGAATGGCTTGAAGGAAATAGAGAAGCTTTCAAGCATGTACGCGGTTCTTCCTGTTTCATTGTGGCGTGGCTGTGCTGTGTGTGAGGAGTACCATGGGACATGGAAGCAGAGGATTTACCAGTGCAGAGCAGGTTCTGGAAAATAAGGAAATCAGTCGGTAGAAGACACATAGAAGCAGTTCTTCAGTGGTGTGCAGCTAGCTGGGTTTGCAGGTAGCCAAGTCATTGTGTTGTTTTCCCTCTGGGAAACACTATGAAATAGCCAAGTCCTGTTTGTGAGGAGTCTGTGCATTGGTGTGTGCCCATTAGCCATAGCCTTGTGTGCACACTTGGTAATAGCTGCACAAGGCAGGCATCAGTGATATCTTGGTACTGGGTGGTAATGTCTGCTGTTGGTGCAGTTAGGAGCATTCATGGGTACCCAGACCCAAGGCCTAGGCTGTTGTGCACCTCTTCTGTGGTGCCTGAATTGACTGCAGGATGTGCATCGAGTGCTGCTTAGTGTGGTGGGCACTCTTCCCTTGCTGCAGCCTGCCCATGTGGTGACTCAGCCTCATCCTGGAGCTTGCGGGGTCACAGCTCAAGGTTGTATGGCTGCAGGCTGTGATACCAATAGGCTGCTGGTTTTATAGTAACTCCAAGCTTTCATCTGGCTTAAAGGAGGAGGAAATGAACAGGTGGTGAGTGTTGCAAGAGTGAATACAAAGAACAATTCACTTGTGACAGCCCTTCACTCACTAATGAAAGTGGAGTTGCTTAATGAGTGTTATATTCCCCTAAGGGTTTTTCCTGTTTCATTTTTTGGGACCATTTGAGGATAGTCATTAACAAAAGAACACAGGCTAGGGCTGTACAATTGTTTTCATGGTTCCCTCTGCCTGGTGTTACAGTAACTGTGCTTTTTTGTATTTTCATACTGCATTTTTTTGGTGGCATAATGGGTGATTCTGACCTCCTTTTTGCAACCTCTATTTGCCTCTGGCCTCTCCACAGAGGTTAAGGTGGCAATTAGCCTTGTTTTCTGCTTCAGATGTAGCGCTGCTTTCCTGTAAGTAATTGTGGGCTGGACTGTCAGTATTTCAATGTGTTTAAAAATGCAGAAGCTGCAATAAATGCAATTGAAAGGTTTGGTAATCACGGATGAAAGGGAACAAGCTTGTTACTTTGTCCTGTTTCCTAAGGGAAATTGAAAATGTGGAGCACTAGTTTAAGGGGGGGTGTTTTTTGGCTCTGCAGCACATATATTTTTTTAGGCAGTTGTAACAGAAATGGTTGGGTATAAATGACAACTATAGAATAACAGCAACAACAAGAGTAGCATGTTGTTTATGTGATACCCCCCCAAAAAAACCCCAAACCCAACCAAAACTAACCAAACAACAACAGCAAAACAAAACAAAAAAAAACAACAAAAAAAAAAAAAAAAACCAAAACAAACAACCCCCCAAAAAAACCCCAAACCCAACCAAAACTAACCAAACAACAACAGCAAAACAAAACAAAAAAAAACAACAAAAAAAAAAAAAAAAACCAAAACAAACAACCCCCCAAAAAAACCCCACAAATCAAACAAAAAAACCACCAAAACCCCCAAAACTAAACCCCAAACCAACCAAGCAAAGAAACAACCCATCCCCGACTTCCCTCCCCCCCAACAACAGACCCCTCCCAACCTATTACTGTTGACAACAGCAGTTATAGCTGATCTAAAGAAGTTTGAGTTTGGACAGCCTGAGATGCAATGGTCAGGGCTCTCACTTGAGGTTTGAAATGGGCAAGTCCATTTTCTTTCTATTGATAAAGTGCGAGTTTCTCTGAATGGAGTTATGAGGAGTGTAATTTTACTATTCCTCTGACAACAGGAGCAATAGGCTTGTCAAAGCATTTGACACAGTTATGTGAAGATTCTGGATATTCATGTAACTTTCTTTTACAAGCATATAAAGGCAAAGCACTTAAGGGGAATGTTTCAAGTTGTTATTTATTAATACAGCAAGGCCTGTTAGAGGAAATATGACTAAAATGAATCCCGTCATGTTCCATACAGACCGAATAAATTGTTATATTAGACTTGGAATTAATTTTCTTGAACTGTAACTTTATTTTTGGAAAAAAAAAAATAAAAGGAAAAAAATATCATGGTCATTCTAATGTCCAAGATACCTTCCTCTGAATCCTATTCAGTGTCTTGCTGTAAGGCAGGTTCGCAGAAAAATACTTTTTTCTTTGTGAAAAGGATTTGGGGTGAGGAATTTGTATCTGAAAGAGATGTGGAACTCCAGTAGAGTATTTTAATCAGGCATTTTGGCTCATGCCTGTCCATGCTGCTTAAAAGTTGGCTGATCAGTTTTTATGACATGTGGGACATATTGCTGCCTGTCTTGTGACAGCATTCTTTATAATTATTTATTTTTAAAGTGAATTTAGTGCTTATGAAAGGTGACAGATTTATAGTTGTAAACAGAGTAGTATTTTCAAGCCACTCGGGGTTGAATCAAGCACCCAAAAAATCATGAAAGAGGTCTGAAGATCTGAGTTTTCTAAAGGACTAAGGATAACAGTTATGTTTTCTTTAGAGTACTTTTCACTTTTTTCAAAGTCAATTTCTTTTTCTTTGAAATGAGAACAGAAACTGTCAAATACTGTTTTGAATGGTATGGTTTCGAAAAATCTGTTTAGCCAAGACCTTTTTTGACTTGTAGGTACATAGAATATTGAACACTGTGTGTTTCATAATGAATCAGGCCAAAAAGCAACTTAAAAACCTACTTCTAGTCTCCAAAAGGCTGTCATATGTTGAAAGTTTTCTCTTTCACAACAGCCTTCTGAACAGCATGGCTTGAAAAGAACAATGTGTTCTGACCTGCTCTTGTCTACAGCAACTTAACCATACTTTCTCCCTCTATGCTTTCCTTACAACTGACAATGATAATTTTCATTCCCTTCATCTCTGTTTTTTTTTTTCCTGTGGTTAACAGTAGGAGTACAGCTTGTGCATAGTGTATCTTTGTTTGACTATAGTCCTAGTAAATTCTCTCAGGAATCCACTTTACAGCTTTAGCTCTGTTTCCTGCTCTGCAAAAGAGCAAAAGTGCCATTGTAAAACCTTGTGAGGTCTACTTATAAGAAGCAAGTATTATTAAATGTCCTTTGATTTTTGAAATATCACCACTGTGATACCACCAACTTGCTTTGTGTATTGAGGGTCACCAGTTCTTGTATTGATAAATTTACTGTTGATGGAGTTCTTGAAGATTTTCACAATACATAGTATTTTTCACGATATGATTAACACTATATGCTTATATGTGGTATATAATATATAAGCATATAGAGAGATTTAATTCCTTAAAAGAAAATTAGACACTATTCTTCATTATCCTATAGGGTGTATTAGTAGCTGCAGCTCTTTGCTGTTATGATCTGATACTGTATTGAAAAAGAGCACTAACAAATGCTATTTTGGTGCCTGGGTACATAAGAAATGATTGAATTTTTATTCCAGCTTCATTCATATCTATTTTTCATTATAGTCTTAGGAGTACCTTATTTATACTACATGCATTGCTAAAAGAAACATAAAATCAAGTTTCTTTTTAAACCACACGAACTTATGTGCCAAGAATTAAGGTCCAATTTTAAAGTGATTCTTTTTCTTCTCTAGTTCATGCATGTGTTCTGGGTTTTGAGGTTTGGGGGTTTTATACTCTTCTGTGAATGTGACCAGTCACAGGCTGTGGGGTGTTAAAGGCAGGAGGATCTCCTGGAATATTCAGTGAGAGAATTATGTTATAGTATGTGATTCTAAGTCTTTGTCTAGTTCAGCCCCTTCAGGCTGCTTTTCAGCTGCTTACCCAGAAAATGGTTTTTTTATAGCTTTCAAAATTTTACCTTATATTTCAGTTATATATTTGTTCTCATTCCATTAGTGCTATTTATATTTAATTTTTTTCTCTCCTTGGTGGTGTTTATTTTAAATAATTACTTTATGCAGTCTTGTTGCCTTTTAGCCTTCCTTTGGTCAAGCTGTATATATCTAGTACTCTTAATCTTTCTTCATTTCAACTGAGGTATGATATTCTACACAATGAAATATGTCTTCCAGTTGCCTGTGAATGTTCTTCTAGCACAGAATAAAATGGCTGAGTTCTTTGAGAGACTGAACCTGTAAGTTTAACATAGCTGAGCTACATTATGCCTATAAGGACCATTTTGTAGCTGCTTAATGTATTTCTTTTATTTGGTCAGTGTTAGTTCCTCATGTCCCATGCAAAGAGAAATTAACCTTTCACTCATTTCTGTTGTTGATTTTAGGAAACCTTTCTCTGTCTCACTGTTGTGTTGGAGAACTGGTGACTGATGATATGATATTGTCAGTTTTGTCAGATCTGGGTCATGTGGAGTAGGATTCATGTGCCATCTGAGTGGCAGTGGGCTTTGCCTATGCAGCCTGGAATCATGGCTCTTTGCTTGTGGGAATGTTGCTGCATACTTTTGATTACCTTATGGTCTGTATTCACTGTCAGCACTTTTTCAGTTTTATTATTGATAAATACCCCAAAATTCTTGTCCAACTAACATACTGTCAGGCAGCTTTTCCAGTTTAATAGTTGGGTTTTGTCTCAGTAAGTCCATATATAACGTTTTTCTGCCTGTTTGATCTTTACCTTTCTACCTCGTAAAGCTTCCCTTTACTCCACAGAGGAGTGATTTTCAGCTATTCTGCATTCTTTAAGTCCAACTTTTCATTATTTTTTCAAAGTGTCTCAGCGGCTGAAAAAACGAGTTATTTACAGATCTGTATTGTATCCAGCACATATTCTTTAAACAGTGAATTCAGAATAAAGCAGTAACTGCTGTAGCTGTAGACTAGAATGAGCAATTCAGATAGGCATTGTCATGTTAGGCAGAAATAAGTGAGGGAGGAGGAAGTTCCCCCCAACCACTTTCTGTTAGAACAGCTTGTTTGCATGACCAGTGTTCAGCAAGAACTGCGTTTCTTCCATATTCTCTTACAATTCTTCTATTTTTTTTTTCTTTTGCTCTTAGATTTGTGTCTATTTGGTTACTGTGTAATAAGCTCTTTTCTTAAGGAAAGCATCAAGAATTAACCTGTCAAGCAAGTAAGTCTGCAGAAAGATGTGGGCATAATAGCTCCACTGCAGCTTATTAAAACAGTCTTCTCTTAGTAGCATCTTCTGTTCTTCTTAGGATCTTAGAAGCTTTTGAAGCTAGTGATTTTGGAAAAGCTGCCCAGATTATGGAGCTAAAGGAACTGTATATTTCATAGCATTTTTTAAGTTCAGTTATTTCCACAACTCTGATCTTTCCAGTAACTGGAGCATAAAGAATCATCCTCTACCTTAATGCATCAGAGGGAATACTTTTAATTTACCTTTAGTTTCTCAAAAGGCAGCAATGAAAAATTGAAAGGCATGACTTTTTCTTAGGGAATAAATCCTCAAAAAATATTGTGAACAATTCATTTGGGGTTTAGCTAGTAAAACATACTCTTGAACGAAGGCAGAACACCCTTCATCCAGAAACCTACTTCTGCATGGGAAATGTGTACTCCCTTTTCTTCATGTATTTTTTAAGATTTTTAACCAGCTTGTGCTCAGAAGTCCTCAGAATCACAAAGTCTGTTTCTATATAACTGTGAATGAAATGTCACAGCTACTCATGTTGTAGTAACAGCAAAATGTGATCAATAGAATTTTTTCCTCCAGATACTGATGAGTAACACATTGTGAGTAATATTTTTCTTTAGTTTTTGCTCTTCAGGCAGCAGAAAAACCAGAGTAGAGCATTGATAATTGAGTCATTAGGTGACTTTCAGGAACATTTAAAATTCAGGTAAGAGCTACAGTTTAATTAAACGATCTTGGGACTTTCATTTTGATCTTTGTCCCATGGTTGTAGTGTATGTGTATGAATCATAATTACTGCTGTCAGAGGCACACAGTTTCCTAGAAGCCATGGCAAAAAGATACAAGAAATCTTTCCCCAGTTTTAGTATCATCACAGCAATCCTCCCTATGGCAGATATTCATGTCATGAGGATTTGGGATGTACTTTTCTTTCGATCTCAGTGTACCCTGCTGAATTTAAGCTTTGTAACATCTTTCACATCATACATTCCTGGTGAACAGCAGCTTCTGTCCATCTGAAGTTGGAAGTTGCCAGTTGGCAGTTCCAGTGGAAGTTGCCTTCCACTGGAAAGCCGAACCAGGTAGAATTCAAAGCATTCAAAATGTTGATGTTTTGTCAGAAGAGCTGACCTGAACTGTTCTCAGTCAAGAATAATAATGTTTAATTTGAAGACTCATTTTTTAAATTTTTTTTTTCTTGTTCAAGGTAATATGTTTATGATTGACAAAAATGGAAATCTCCCTTCTTTATTTGCACTATTTCTGTCCCAGTAGAAGGTTTATGTGTCTTTTGAGCCTCTCTGTAAATTGGTGTTTGAGCAGTTAAAATTCATAAAGGAGTAACCGGTAAAATATCTAACTCATCTGCTCCCATTTTTATCTGTTTACAATTGTAAAGCAGCTAAAGAGTTTCATGAAGCATTACATGTAACTGCAGAGCTCCTTCTCTGGTTGCTCATGACAGAGAAAGAATAGGGCTCACTCAGTTTGCCTCAAGTGGTGGAACCAGTTTATTGTGGAAAAGCAGGAAAGTAAAAAGAATGAACTCTCCTCTGCTAAACTTGAAACCATATGAAACAAAGAGAGGTATCAACAGATAGAGGAAAGGTAATTTCTTTTGTTTCCTTAGTGTGAAGGTGTCCAGATAAAAGCATACGTTTCCTGACTTCCCAACCATCTGTTCTAACCTTCATGTGTACTTCTTGTGTCTGTAGGGAATAAAAGTGCTAACTTCCAATCTAGGTACCTAGCAGCTTTGCATATGGTGTCAAACTGACACCTTTTAACTCAAAACCTCATTAGAGGAAATGAGGAGCTTTGGTGACAAATGTTTCACTGTATTATAAGAGAAATGCTTTTGTTTTCTCAGCTTGGAATTTTTCCAGGCCTTCACCATGAGATTTTGGCAGAATAGACCATGAGTAATTACTTACTAGGCATGAACTGCTGAGTTCATGAAAATAATATAGGTTTGAGGGTTTAAAAGAAGGGACATTGCACTACAGTGTGACAGTTGGGACATCAGTTTGTATTCTGTAACAGTGATCCTGAAAGATCTGATACCAGAGACTAAATTTCCTGGATTAGCAAAACTATCACAAATGAGAAAGTTCTTTCAGGCCAGAAAGAGAGAGCATATTGAATTGTTATGTTTTGATTCAGTGATTGCTAATAAGCTCCAAAGAGCTGATGTTTTTGAAACTGAAGAATATAAGAGGGGAAAATGGGTAAATTTTAAGTTACTAAGACTAACTCAAGGTCAGAGTAAAGTGTTCAGAGAATTTAAATGGTCCAAAATCTAATCTAGTTCTGTTCTCTCAAAGGTAGAACACAACATTTTTCCAGCTGGGTTGGTGCATTGGGGTCTTGAAGATTTGTTTTGTTTTGCAGAAGGTAGAAAATACCTTATTTAATCATGAAGGATTTATTGCTTTGTGTGAGACATCAGGCATGATGGATAGCGAGTCCAACCTGACACAGTGGTCTTTGCCTCCACCCCCTTCAGTGATCTGACTGATCCCTTTCACAAAAACAAGAAAGCCTAAATGCAGTGTATCAATAGTTTTTATAAAAAGAGATTATATTTTTTCACTATTCAGAGAAATAATGATCTTGTTCTCTGTTTCCATATGGGCACCACTGAAACACTAAATCTATATGCTCAAAATTTTTCTATATTTTATAGAAACAAATAATTTGTAAATGGAATCATGACTATCTGTCTCCTGTGACAATTGATTCATTTGCATCTGTGCAAAATGAGAATTGACACTAACAGCTGTGGATGATTTAAGGAAAATTACAAACTCACACTCTTGTAATAGTAAAGTAACTTGCATTTTATGACAGGGGGACCTAGATAAGTGCATAGGTGCCCATTTCTAATTTATCATGAGGAACTTAAAAGAATCTGTATAAGTCATATGCACCTGACAGAACAGTAACTGTGAAAATGGATGGGTTTTTCATATTTAGAATATGAACAGCTCTCTTTTTTGCACTTCATCTAAATATTCATGTTTTGTATGAATATGAAATATCCATAATCCATACAGAAATTTGTGAACACACAAGAGCAGAGTAAATGAACCTGAGAATGGAGTGTGAGTCCAGGAGTGCTGGTCCTATGCCTGCAGAACACACAGTGGAGGGAAGGAAGGTGTCAAACTCTGAGGACTCAAGCTACTTGGTCTCCAAGAGAATAGAGCATGTAATGTTATTGTATAAGTAATCAATGAATTGGGATTGTTTACCTCAGTATTTTTTAAGGGTGTTTACTTTTTAGAGCTTGTCATCTGTTTATCAGGTGAATTCAGGTACTCATTTGGGTTCCTAACACTTTGGTCCTGCTATCTTGTCAGGTTGGCTTCTTTTCTTCCCTACCTGCAGTCTTTGTGTATTAAAAGCAGCACAGTAGGTGCTCCTCATCTGGTTGCTTGGATACTGAATATAGAAAATACTGTTGCTTCTGAGCACCTCATCTATCTTTGTGGCAGTGCTAAAGGATCCAACTCCTTTTTGCACAAGTGTAAGTCGAGGGTAACTCCTCTGAGGACAGGGGTGTTACCTGATAAGAAAATCAAGTCCAAGGTGCACTGTTGCATCCACAGCTTCCCTCTGTCCTTTTTCAGCTTCTCCACCTGCTGTCCAGCCACCTTTGCTGTAAGCTGTTACTGTCTGTAATTTCAGGGCCTGACTTTATCTCAGAGCAAGGTACTTTTTTGTTGTGAACTCAATCCTGATTTTTTTAGTTTGCTCTGAAGTTGTCACTCATTTGTGCACTGCTTAGGGAGTAAGATCTGACCTTGAGAAATGGGAGAGAGAAGGGACAGCAATAGGGATCAAAGAGCCTTATGATAGGGACTAAAGTAACCTCTTCAACCTAATCACTTCTGCAAGAGATTTGGGGGACCAAGAAATGCTGAGGAAAGGGGTGGTTTCTGAGGAGTCTGCTTTGTAGCTCACATGAGATTGAAGTTATGGATAAAATCCAGTCTTTGAGCCTGAAAACAGGGAAGCCAAGGGTGGATTCACCTTGTATTTCCCTGTAGTTTAGAGTAAGAATGCCTACAGCCACCATCCCATTTAATATGGCTGAAATTTTTGCCAACCTTTTTCCCATAGGTTTTTTAGATGTGAATATGGTATAAAGCAGATAAATCATTTCAGGAGCTTGATTCCTGCTGCCTTCTTTCTTGAGCCTTTCTCATCCCTTCCTTAGTGCTTGAATCCAAGACCATTTGGGATGACTTGACCACTAATCTCTATTTTTCTTTTACAGGTTTTTCCAGACTTTGTCCCTGGAAAAATTGCATTTCTGGAGTATTACTCTAGTTTTTCTTCCTTTGTTTTTGATATAGGTGATATCATTTTGACAAATTACCTGTACTATTAAAATTGCTATTTGTTAAGCAAAGATTACACCCATAGGTGGCATTTGTTTGAATTCTCCCTTTATTTCTGGTTATAATGCTCATGTCAGCTGCTGGAATGTTGCATCATCTCAGCCAAATCATTAGATTGGATGATGGTCTGTGGCATCCAATTTTTTGTCTTTGCACTTGCAGCTTGCTTTTGGGGAGCACAGATTTGTTTCGGGTCTGTCAGCAGATGAAAACTTGAGTGCAGACTGTGGCAAATACTGCATGTCTGTGGGAGATTGTAGACACTTGGAGCTCCTGGTGGGATTGGGGTTTGAAAAACATTCAGCTGCTATTGTGTGTTTGACTTTACCTTTGTGAAAACAGTGTTGTTCCTTTCCCCCCATCTTCCTTTTCTTTCCCCTTCAAAATCAAGCCCTAAATGTTTTATTAAATGAAATTTAATTACTCTGGCAGAATGCATATCCTCTATTTTATTGAAAAGAAGAAAGCTATGAAAGAAAAGTAATTATGTGAGGAAAATACGCTGTAACTCTTGAGTATGCTGCTTCTTTCAAAGCATGGGTCCTCTTTCTATTGTATTTCTTCACCCTAATCCTGCTTTCTGTCTGAGCTGGACTTGAGAGAGAGCTGAAGGTATTGGGAAAAGTTTATGCAGACTCTGAGCCTTGGTTCTCAAGGTACATAATAACCATAACATCTCAAAACTTCCTGTAAAACAGAGGAGGAAGCCTGAAGAGATAGAGTGCACTGAACTTAAGCCGTAGTCTATGCATACTGCAAAGCAGATGCTCTGGCCCATCTGCTGTGCTTTTCTAGTGGCATAATATATTTGGCATGAGTTACCTTGCACCGCGTGAAATGTTCTCTCCTGTCCAGCCTGGTAGTGAACCAGCTGCAGTGTAGGGTGGAAATCATTGATCACTATGCCATGTAGTGCCAAGTGTGTATGCCATGTTCGGATGTGCCAACAGGAGGAAAAGTAGGTTAGTCTCCTGTCCTCCCAAAAGATTTGGTGTGGGCCAAATGCTGGTATTTGTTTCAACCTTCTGTTTTCTCCATTACCTGGTTTCTGGATGTTGCTATCCTATGGGCAAGACCTGGGGTTTTCTCACCCAGTGCAAGCTCCAGAGGTGATAGGCAGGTTTTATGCATGGTGGGACATTGCTATTTCCTTGCTTGTTCAGTATGTAGAAGGATAGACTGAAGGAAAGCCAGGTTCTCCTAACTGAATGTGTGCCTACATAAATTCTGAGGAGCAACAGTTGGCAAACAATTTTGGCAACATGTTTTACTTTTCATCTTAATATACAGCATTGCCAAGTCGTGATTTTTACTGTTCAAATTCCTTTTCAAACTGGGAGAAGGGTTGCACCATTGGTTTTAGTTGAGGCATTTTGCAGCAGAATGATGTGGTTTCTGGGATATCCTATTTGTGGGAGCTTCCATCTGACAATTGCTTGGGCACTGTTTTCAGTATATAAGTTTATTTTATTATATACTTCTATTTTTAAATTAGGCTGTCTTGCATAAAAATGATTGTGTCTCATATATAGGCTTCACCCCTGCTCTTTTCAGTAGCATTAAAATGATTCAATTTGATAACTTGGCTTGTGCAGAAATACTGTTTAGCAGGGGAATAATTATTTTTGTTTGGTGCTGGCACCAACGTCTCACTATGTGTACCAGTGACAGGATTTTTATTTGTCTTATAAAGTATTCTTATCCTGACAGATAAATGATATTGAACTGGAAGGACCCAGTCTTTAGTTATTAACATTGATCAATATTTTCACTCTTTTTTTAAGAGATTCAGATTAGATCCTAATTCGTTGGCTGCAGATGCAATACCTTTAACACAGGGGAAGGGGAAATCACTTTACAGTTGATCAGTTTACACCTTAGAATTGAAAATGGATCAAAGGAAATGCTTTGTCTTACAGTGCATGAGGAACAGTCCTATACAGCTGCATAATTTACTACCTCTTTTATATAATGTAGTGTAACTAAGGAAGTCTAGAATATGCAAGAGAAAAAAAGTCTGTCAGCTCCTCTTAGGTTTTGTTTTTGTTTTGTTTTTATTCCTGTTTGTCTGCATTACCAAAACCAACATGCTGCTATATTATTTTTAAGGATATTCCTTTTGGAAAACTTGGCAATGCTGATTTGAATTTTTATTCTACCTAATGTTGTTTGTAGACCTTAAATAAGCTTTATCCATACTTTTCATTGGGTAGGTAAGAGGTCACATGAGAAAGAAATGAATTAGTTTGGGAAGTTTTTTCTTAACATATCATTTAGAAAAAAATACATAGTCAAAAGCTTTCTAAGAATCATTAAATATTTAAAGTTAGTTCATTAGGGGTGAAAAGAAAAGATAAATTAAGAATGTAAGTCTTTAGATCCTTTCATCTGCTCTGATGTGAACTCAAGTGTTTAATCACAGGAATCGTTGGATGCTTGCTGATGATGCACCTGTCAGCTTGCCTTACCAGTGCAGAAAGCGCAGTAAGTAAGGCTAATTTTTCATACTGACAGTCACTTCTGAAATCCGTTCTAGGGTGCTGGAATTGATCTACAAAATGTGAAGAATGTTATTTTAGAGGAATATATTAAAAAAAAATATAAATCAGCTGCTTGGTGTTAAGAGGACAATTTGACAAGGAAAATTTATTAAGCATATAATTTCTGACATTCTTGCTACAGAAGAGTGGAGTACAGTAAAGGAGGGGAGAGCCAGCTTCATAAAGAACATAAAAGTCTTGTAAAGCGGATAGCTTCAAAATGGCAAGAAGTGATAATTTGCCAGTATCTGTTGTGCACAAGCTAGACAAATGGGAGTCAAACGCTCAATGGTGTTTCAATATGACACTCCTAAAGGGTGCAAGTCTTTGTTGTAGTAAAGCTCAAATTGTTTTAAAGGCCTGCTGTGCTGTAATCCTTACACCTAGACAAGTCCCACTGACTGCAACAAGTCAAAGACACTGGCAGTTTCACACTGTGGCTTCAGTGGCCTAGAAATCCTCCTTAGATGTCTGGGTGTGCCTCTCCTCCACTTGCTTTGTGATTCAGATTTGCAGCTCTCCTTCTCAGTGGGACCTGTTTTATGCCATACTGTGCCGGTTTTGGTGTTAGTTAGCGCTTAACTTGCTTACTTCACCACTTCGCAGTAGAGTATTCCAATTAAGAACTGACTGTTAAACACTAAGTTAAATCGCTTCTCTGACCTTGCTGTGAAAAGCCACAGGGAAGCCCTAGCACAGCCTTGCTTGTCAGGATTTGTCTTTTTGTAGTGAAAGCTGAGGTAGCAAAGCAAGACAGTCTGCCAGAAGGGTGGAAACCAGAACCAGCTATGCAGAATCCTTTTACCTTTTTTTCTGGTTTCTCCCCAACATGATGGGTAGGGGAAGTAAATTTAGCAGACAAGTGAAACAATTGGTACCTTGGATAGCTGTTTTCTCCTTCACCTTACTGGTGACATGTGAACAGATTGTGTGAGTATCTACTTTGAAGCCTTTTCAGAAGTACATGTATGTATTTTCTTTAGCCTTATATATTCTGGGGTCAGTAATCTTTAACAGGGCTGACAGGCTGTTTGGACTAAGTGGCATAGTGATTATCTACCTCAGTTAAGGAAAACCCACTTGTGAATGTGAAACAAGACTTTCCTAAGGCTTGGGACTATTTTACAGCCCATCTATTTTTCCAGGAACCACAGAGAAAGTGCATAGAAAGCCTGGGGAGGAAGCTAGTTGACAGTAGCATCCTTTTACTGAGGATATTGAGCCAAATGTAACTGTGAAGCAGCACTATGTAAAGATCACCTGTGATTAAGAAAGGGGAAATATATAGGAAGTGATAAAAGAATCAGAATGCGCTGAAAGCATACATCTTTCACACATCTTTATTTTTTTATTCTTAAGTACCATGAATAAACCAAAACATGTTAGAATACTACATAGCCCATGGTTCTACAACTCCCATCTGTATAGAGCAGTCTCTTAAAGAAATACCTCCCTCATTTTCTCCCTCCCAGTATTAACTTGAAAACAGAGGTTGCCAAGATCCACATTATAAATTCAAATACTTTCAGCTCTACGTTTTTTGAAGATTGCTTTTTAAAGTTTTCCAAATTTGGTTTGGTTTTTTTTTTTTTTTTTTTTAGTGTTTTTCTTTTTTTCATTTTTTTTTTTTTAAAAAAAAAAGTTTAATGGGAAATTTTTGTCAAATTAATCTATCTAA
>NDXB01010453.1:0-22888 GCA_002631895.1 Agapornis roseicollis
GAGATTCAGAGCAGCCCTGCGGAGAAGGACTTGGGGGTGTTGTTGGTTGATGAGAAAATGAACGTGAGCTGGCTTCCATGTGTGCTCACAGCCCAGAAAACCAACTGTATCCTAGGCTGCATCAAAAGGAGTGTGACCAGCAGGTCAAAGGAGGTGATCCTGCCCCCCTACTCTGCTCTTGTGAGACCTCACCTGCAGTATTGTGTGCAGTTCTGGTGTCCTCAACATAAAAAGGACATGGAGCTGTTGGAACAAGTCCAGAGGAGGGCCATGAAGATGATCAGGGGACTGGAGCACCTCCCATATGAAGACAGGCTGATAAAGTTGGGGCTGTTCAGTCTGGGGAAGAGAAGGCTGTGTGGAGACCTCAGCAGCCTTCCAGTATCTGAAGGGGGCCTATAGGGATGCTGGGGAGGGACTCTTCATTAGGGACTGTAGTGACAGGACAAGGGGTAACGGGTTCAAACTTAAACAGGAGAGGTTTAGATTGTATATAAGGAAGAAATTCTTTCCTGTTAGGGTGGTGAGATGCTGGAATGGGTTGGCCAAGGAGGTTGTGAATGCTCCAACCCTGGTGGTGTTCAAGGCCAGGTTGGACAGAGCTTTGGATGACACGGTTTAGTGTGAGGTGTCCCTGCTTATGGCAGGGGGGTTGGAAGTAGGTGATCTTAAGGTCCTTTCCAACCCTAACTATTCTATGATTCTATGATCTTCTGCCTAGATGTCTAATCTTGATGTTGCACATTGGAAAGCTGAATTCCAAGTCCCTGTGCCATCACTGGTAAAAGGCAAAGACAAGGATGCAGTCAAGAAAGGTAAAATAACTAAAACAGTATGAGTTTCATCCACAGTGTCAGCAAGAGAATGTAACTGGATGGTATCACAATGCAAATAAGCACAAAGGATNGCCATCACTGGTAAAAGGCAAAGACTTACAAGGATGCAGTCAAGAAAGGTAAAATAACTAAAACAGTATGAGTTTCATCCACAGTGTCAGCAAGAGAATGTAACTGGATGGTATCACAATGCAAATAAGCACAAAGGATCAAAGGGATCTAGTAGGAATCTTAAGCTTCTCTTCTGCAGAGAAACAAGCACAGAAAGGTGCCAAATCAGCACAGTAGCACACTGCCCATCTTGGAATAAAGAAAGAGTTCCAATAAAGCTGTGAGAGACAAAAAGAAGAGAACTTAAGTCCAGACAGCTACAAATGAACATGATGGTATTATGAGGTCTTCCCATTCACTCTGCCTGAGTATTCCTAATAATTTGGTCAATATTGTTACAAGTGACCCAGTTGAAAGTGAACTTAGATATAATTAAGAAAGCCCTTTGGCATTCATCATTCAAAAAAGCATGTTACAAATACTGTTATTTCACATTTTGATTTGACTAGTGTATTTTCACATCTAACAAAAGCTATTCATTTAACTTTGCATGGCAATAAATATATATATAAATGTAATTTTGAATACAAAGGTTGTGACAAAGCTTGAACAAAAACAATGGTGAAAATTTAGTGCCAACCACAAATGTACACCCAACAGTTAGTGTGCATCTTAGCACTTTTTTTACAAAAGCATTTATTTGCAAAATTCTCCTAGAAGAAAGTCAGTAAATGCTACAGTTCTGCTCATTCATATTTCAGGAAAGAATCAGTTCCAGTTCAAAATAATAATTTTGTATTACTTTTTTTTTCCAGTGTAAATGAAAACCTGTTTGTTTCAATTGCTCATAATCACTTTTTAGTCAGTTTCTTTTCATAATTTTACATAGGGCTAACAAAACAGATGCACAGTTCTAAAGGGCTACATTTGAATAGGATTCATTTTTGGGGGGAGGGGTGGATAATGTTGTTATTACCAATTTAACAATAATCAACAGCATGAATTTATGCAGTACAGTTTCCTGTGGAGTTCTGTCGTCCCCCTCGCCTATAACGTTCTGTGTTCAGCCTGTGGCACAAAGCCAGGACACTGGTTCTCTGCCTGGGCAGCAGCTGCCAAGCAAAACACACAAGAGGCTGCACTCACCACCTCCTCTCCGGTAGGTTTGCAGGAACAGTACTCAGCCTCCTGGCAAAAGGCACATATCCTTAGTATCCTGGAGATGCCTGATCCTCTTCCAAATTTCACAGACTCACAGGATCATTAGTGTTGGAAGTGACCTCTGGGGATCATCCAGTCCAACCCCCTGCCAAGGCAGGGCCACCCAGAGCAGGTTACACAGGAACTCGTCCAGGAGGGTTTTGAATGTCTCCAGAGAGAGAGACCCCACAACCCCCTGGGCAGCCTGTTCAGTGCTCTGCCAACCTCAGCATAAAGAAGTTCTTCCTCTTGTTGAGGTGAAACTCCTTGTGTTTCACTTTATGGCCATTGCTCCTTGTTCTATTGCTGGGCACCACTGAAAAGAGTCTGGTACCATCCTCCTGGCACCCTCCTTTGAGATACTGATCTGCATTAATGAAAGCCCCTCTCAGTCTGCTCTTCTCTAGGCTAAACAGGTCTGATTTCCACAGTCTCTGCTTATATGAGAGATGCTCCAGATTGAGCCTGACCAACAGGCTCAGAAGAAATACAGATTAAAAAATAAAATTAAACAAAAAATATATTTTTTTCTTTCAAAAAGGTACATTTGCATAATATCAAGATATCACAACACCTTTATTATGGCAGATCCTCTGAAAAATACAGTTTTGTAAACATTAAGTCAAGAAGTAACTGATGCTTACTTTGATTTTAGCATGGAGTGCTTTGTCATTTTACTCATATAATTTCCAAAATAACAGGATTGTGCTGGCACACTCTCTAAATGAACACTGCTAGAGTCAAAATGCTGTATGTGAACTAGAGCGCATTTCTGATTACTTACCTTTGTTTTCTTTTTTGGAGCCTAAGAAGATCAGGGGAGAAAAATAAAAAGGTGAGTATCAGAGAACAGGGTATCGAGTACAAAGGAATAATAAGCAAATACAACTGTTCTGTAAAATTAGAGGAACTAATGAAAAACTGTAATGACAATAATTTCAATATTGCAGAAAATTAACCACTAACACATGACTCTGGACCACCGTAATTTACCATAACTTATGGTTATAGAAGTGTATCTACTTGCTCCCACTGATTAAAAAAAAAATAAATGTATATCAAACATGTAATATAGTCCAAGACATAATTCAGTCAAAAAACCGTTTTCATTGTTTTCTGAACTCATCAATTTATACCATGTGCTATTCCTAATAACACTATATTACCTCATGCAATGACCTAGAAGGACAGAGAAACCCACTGAGGCTTTTGTCATTCACAGGAAAACTGCATTTGAAAAAAATGTAATTAGGGGACTTCTCCAAACAACAGGAAACGACAGACCCTATAAATCCAAACACCCAACAGTCAATCTTACTTGATTTACCAATTACCCTTTCTGTGCATTGCCATGTAGTTTACACAACCTCAGTGTGATTAATTACCCACATGAACCCACTCCCTGTGGGGCGGAGAAAAGAAACGTGAAGTTTGTTAGTGTAGAGCGATTCTGACCACTAAAGCGTAGTTGCCTCCGAGCTGCGTTTCACGCTAAGCAGCCACAGCACCAAACCACAGCATAAGGAGAGTTCCAGGAAAGTTAACATGCCCTTCAGGTGACCTTTTTTTTCACTGTTAAATCCTTTTTTTTTCCATATACCGGTACTTCAGTAGCCAGCGTGGAACACCTCCGTCCACCCTTACCCACTTCCCCACCTAACCAGTGCCGCAAGGTACCAGTTACCGTCCTTTCCTCTTTACTCTCAGGAGCAGAGAGCCCTGTTGCTGCAGTAGCATCAGCACGCCCCGAGCCCACCGCACGGGCGCAGCCTGATACTGCCCACAGCAGCAGCCGGAGGAGCAGGTGCAGCTCCGCCGCCTTCCCCAGCAGACCGCTTTCTCACGGCCAGTGCTGGCAGCACCCCCGGCCCTCTGAGACACGGGTCCTGGGACACGGACAAGGGACAAGCGATGAGACCCAAACCTCTCTCACCATGGCGCCGCCGCTACCGCCGCGTTGCCTAGGCGACCAGCCCCCCCTCCCACGTGCTTCCTGACACCAATGGCGCGCGTCCTTCCTCCCACCGCCGGGAGAAGGGCGGTGCCTCCCGTCGTTACGGCTTTGTCGTAAAGCGGCGCTGGCGGGGCTTACGGCGCGGCGTGGAGCGGGTGAGGCGCTGACCTTGTCGTTGTGCCCGCGGGCCAGGGCCGTTCCTTCGTGTCTGTGTGTCCGGGGGGAACACAGGGCAGGGACACGGGCAGTGCTAGCTGCTGCCCGCAGCGCCGGGTGCTGCCTTACGTGTGCTTTTGGTTACAGAAGTAAAAAGGGGTTTATTGCGTTTCTAACCCGTCGGAATTCCTGATTTATGTATTTATATAGCCCTGTATGTATACGTACAGCTAAGAGTATTGCTTTAGCAGATCGCAGATAAAGAAGCTGCCAGCTAGGTAAAAAGCCCATAAGCAAGCAGGAGACAAGCAGCACAAAGATAAGCGTGACTGCAGCTGAAAGCTGTTGGAATTTTGTCGTTTTCTGTTTGAGAGGAGGGCAGGCAGAAGGGGGGGAGGGGAAGCTGAAAGAAACAAAAGTTAACCAAAAGCAGAAAAAGGAGAGAGAACCAGAAAGTATCAGCGTCTGAGCAAAGGGAGGTCAGCTGGATGACGAACATTGTTAGAGCCCGTGCTGTTCCCGTGGAGCGGGAGGCTGGCATGTGCTTGCTCCCCGCAAGGCTAATGTCAAACTGATTATCCTTCAGGTTAAAAGCCCCAGTCAGACCCAACTAAAGAGGTCACTGAAATGTGAGAATGGCCAATTTAAGAAGTGAAGTGAGAAATCTATACAAAAACGTAAGTGTCCGAAACACTGTCAGCACCTTCCTTAACCAGACAAACCCCCTTCACTGCCCAATAAAATCTTTCTTTTTTCTTCCCTCAAGCTGCTGTACCTCGGAAGGGAGTATCCCAAGGGAGCAGACTACTTCAGAAAGCGTTTGAAAGCAGCTTTTCTGAAAAATAAAGATGAGAAAGATCCGGAGAAGATCAAGCAGCTGATTGCACGAGGAGAATTTGTTATAAAAGAGCTGGAAGCTTTGTACTTCCTCAGAAAATACAGAGCTATGAAACAGCGCTACTACAGTGAGGACAATCAGTAACTGGTGCTAATGACTTCCATGTAATGAACAGAGCCTTAAAAAGTGAACAATAAAAGATGTAACTTAAAACCAAATGAAACATTAATCCTTCTGACCCATCTGAAATACAAGTTAGGCCTTGCTTCCCTTTAAGTAGTGCCTTCAAAGATTTTCAACTACATCTGCCTCCTGTGTGAGGGTCACGATGGCAGAGGCACTCGCCCAGTGTGCTGGCCAGAAGACTGCGGAGTCAGGAAGGGGTTGAATTTGGACAAGAGTGGTTTAAGCGCTTTGACCCTGAAGACTGTTCCTGCTACTGCTGATTTGTGGTACTGCGTAACTGCTGTAGCAGCAATACAGAACTTTATCCTTTCCCCTCCTGGAATGGAAGTTTGACTGTGGATGTTTGCTCCACAGCTAATGCCATTGAGTAGCTCAACTAGCACAAACGTGTGCCAGAACTATGTGTGTATTTGGATTGGATGGTGTTTCTACCCCCACCAAGAACCAGCTGATACGGGAAAGAGAACAGAAATAATCTTTGGAATATAGGTAAGTCATTGCTGCAGTAGAACTGTTGGCAATAGCAAGTCTTCACGTGTATGAACTCTAGAATAGAATGAAGACAAATGATGGCCAGTTAGCACACTACCTTCTGAGGAAGCGTGTGTGCTGTTTCTAGCACCACATGGATGTAAAGAGCAGCCCTTCCACATCAACTGAATTCTGCACTATGTTGCAGTTAAACCTGTTCTGAATGAATATCTCTATGTAAAAAATTTAACTTACCCCTCTCAGTAACTGATAGAAGATGATCCACATAACAAAGGGCCAAATCATAACTTTATGAAGCAGTAACAGTTTCAGGCTTTTTTCCCCACCTAGGATACAACCAGTACTAAAATATGTTCATGTTTTCTGTAAGTTTATGGAAGGCATCTGATAGAAGAAAACAAATGTGTACCTGTGAATAAACACAGAATAGGTATTGAGAGTATTTTAAACTTGTAGACTAATTCAAGTCTGCTGTTAGACTAATGAAATAAGGGCTCTGGGGCATGGCTTGTAGATGGTACAGCCTGAGCAGCACCAAGGAGTGAGAGGTGCATCCTCACCCAAACCAAGGCTCTGCTTCTTGCAGAGCACAGAATCCAGCAGCAGCAGCATGGATCAGAGGAGATGGACTGCCACAATAAAGCACTATGCCAAAGCACTTTGTGACAGGCAATGAGAAAGATGAGAAGTAAAGAGAACTGAACTGCCAAACACATGCAGTACAGTGGGTACTCCATTACCGATGTGAGGCACTAAAGTTCTTGGAGAGAAAAAGAAAACTGGGACAGAAATCACAATAACTATTTTTTATTACATTACAATAAATAGGAGCAGTACAGTTTGACAAAAAAAAATGACAAATTCCAGATCACCTCACAGCACATACTCCTAAAAACATTAAAAATTTTAAAACAAACAGTGGTTTGTTTTTGTTTTTTTTTCTTTTTTTTTTTAACTTAACGTCTGGTATGACCAACATTCCTAGGTCACACAACCAAATGATGGAAAAACTGGATCACACTGCATATGTTCCACATCAAATAAAGCACAATGTACAAAATGTGCATGTTTCAGTTTACACTATACAAAAATAGTTAAAATACATTCCAGGTAAACATATTACATTAAGAAGTCATTCTAGTAAGAAGTTGGCACTCAAGAGGAAAAAGCAGAAGTATTTTCAACATGAAAACACAAGACAGTGGAATAAAGAAATGTTAGGAAAGATTTACCATCTATGTAGCTTTATGTAAACTTGAGACAAAATGATTTGTTTACAGTCTGATGGTCTTAGAAGGTAATTGTATTGCTTCAGAGCATAGACAGGAGCAGAAGATTGTGTGTCAGTATTTACCCATTACAGAGATCACGCTACTGTAACAAAATCTATATGGTGAAACTTTTTTAAGTTAGAAAACATTTTAGGGCAATGAGACTGGTCAAAATAATGAAATTTCAGTTTTGAGAAAAACTGATGAGAAAGGTGTTTGCCAGAGTTACATAAAGCTACTGTAAGAAGGTGTTACTCCCTGACACATGGCAATTTTAATGTATTAACGTGGTAAGCAATTCACATGTTCATTTAGTAGCTGCTATTAGAACAGACAGCACCCAGGTATGTTCTTCGAAAGCATTTCAAATAGGGAAAGACAGGATAATTATGAGATCAACTTGTGCAAGCTGCAATCCAACATGCTTCACCAAATCTCAAAAATATTAAGACAAAACTGCACAACAGTGGCAAGGATGTGTATTTTTTGAAGTAAAGAAGGGCTAATCTAAACATGGTTTGTACTGATTTAATTAGATTGGTAGCTACAGATCATATTTACTAAAAAACCCCAACACAAAACTTATATATATAGCTTTATATTAGAGCTGTATAAATCCACATTTGGTGATTAAGACTTTTCAGCTAAAATTTCTCCAGTTTTTAGTTAACTAAGTAAGAATCTTAGACCAGCCCTAATTTTACATGCAGTGTGACTCAGTTACCAAAAATCTTGAAGTAAGCTTAAGATTACTTCCATTTACTCAAGGTATACTACCCACTTTTGCTATCTTCTTCATATATAATCAGGAGTGTCTAAAATGTGCAAATAACTGTCTCCGAAACGTTTTAACCTTGGAAGCTATAAAATGTTTTGCAACATTAAGAATCTTTTCTCATTCCTTATTGGTCCTTATGATACAATGTTAGGTTCTCCTATTACTGTTTTTCAGAATATTTAATAATCTATATTCACATCAAAGCTGAAAGGAGGGGAGGGAGCCTTGGGTTTGGTGGAGGTTGGGGAATTGGGGGGTGTAGGCAGGGAAGGGCAATATTTTTCTCAGCCACATTGAAATTAACATGCAGCAATCCAGACATGCTGCAGCAATCCAGACAGGCAGCAGTCCTGCCAGTTTTGCAGCCCTCCACCTACAACAGTCACGGGGGGGAGGATGGTATTTTAGAAGCAAAAGAATACTTTCCTCATGCAATTGCACCTTTGACATCTTATAAATGGTCCAAGTTACACAGGTACAAAAAACTGTACTGTGTAAGATTTCCACAGAATTGTTTAGGTATACTTCAAGGTTAGGGCAATGCTGCTATTGCCTGTTCCAAACTTTCCAGCATCCTGAACTATTGTACTTCAATGTCTTGTGTTTTACTTTTCCGGGTACACCAGAGTCACGTTTTCAAGTTTCACCCTGCAGCTGAGTTAGGTACTATGAAGGAGTATACCTTCAGGAACCCAGGCCCTACCAGCCAACCAACCAATGCAATGTTTACACACAGTGAGACAACAGGAGCTGGCAACACTGGAATTACTACTGACTGTTACTTCAGTGCAGAGTACCCGCACTACTGCAGTACCAAAAAACTGAAGGCTTCAGGAAAAATTCTGCGTTAATTCCAATCAGAGAAAGAAATGCGGGGGGAGTGATCACAAGAGAACTTAAATCACAGAAAGAGACAACATTAAAATCTTGGTCTAGCTTCATGACAGTCTAGACATTGGAATGCCACTCACCAACCATTTATTCTGTGCAACAAAACAAGTACTTCACGAACAGTACACAAACAACACTGACTCTGGAAACCATGTTTTATGCAGACGGTTTGTGCAAATTCCACACCATTTTTATGGCATAGTGGATTTCCAAATTATTTGCATGAAGCAGCTAAATTCAACTCATCCATTCACTCATTTGATGTTACTAGAATTTAAAATGCCTCCCCTATTTTGCACAAAATGGGCATCTGAAAATATTCAATGCCACTCTTGGGGAAAAAAGAAAAAAAGTATGGTTTTACTTCCCTATATAATTTAGGATTCATTCTGATTTAATTCTTACGGTAAATTCTGGATCCACGTATGAATTAACCTAAGAATTTGAATCAACTTATCTGTTAAGGCTTTCTAGTATTTTCTAGACACACTAAGGGTGAAATCCTGTACCTACTGAACAAAGCCACTTACACATTTGTCACACAGGAGAGCTAGGATTTCACCTTGGTCTTCAGACACAAAAAAGTCTTAAAGCAATGCATTAACAATATCAAATCAACCTAATTCAAACTTTTACTTTTTCCACTGCCAGATGTGCATTGTTGACTTTTTTTAATTTTTCTTTTTTTTTTTTTTTTATAGAAAAAATAGAGTATTTAAGGAGTGACCGAGACAAATTGCAGTGAAAAACTTTTTTTTTGTGAAAGTTTTATCTTTACATTCATTAAAGTTGATCTGAAATGCTACAAGACTAGATGCCTAGAAGCAAAATCTACAGGAAGACTATAAAGGCTTCTGGTCTCTCTATATTGCAGTCAGTCTAAAATAAAAGGCTGAAATGAAAAGTCTCTTTTGCTAACTAGTCCTTTTTCCCAACCAGATTTAAATGCCAAAAAAAAAAAAAATTAAAGGGGATGTCAGAATGTGTAGGGCGTCATTTCGTTGTTTGGTTTGCACACAGAACAGAAGTTCACAATCAGTAAGAAAAATAAGAAGTTAGCAACTGTGCATGCACCAGAGAGTCCCAAGACAGTTCTCAGGTTTTTGTGTGTGGTTTTTTTTTTGTGTTTTTTGTTTCACAGGCATTGCTAGTTCAAGAACCAACAGTCAATGAATACTGGCACTTTAAGAGGAATGAAGTTTCCACTGTCATTTAAAACAAGCATTCAGGTAAAGCTAACAGGATCATGAAGCAGAAAGTAAAATAATGCTAAACCAAATGCTAATAATTTAGTGTAATGTACAAAAATTACTTAAGTACTTCTTAAGAATAAGGATAAACTGTATTTACATAATTATACACTTTGTCTTTGTCTTCTTTTTCTTCTTTTTACCATCTTTGCTCATCTTCTCTTTGTGTTTTCTGATTTCTCGAACTAATGTATAGAAGGCATCATCAACACCCTGAAAAGACACATAACATGCACACACTTAGATCACCTTAACAGACTCACACTGTATCTGCTTGTTTTCACCTGACCTGATGAAGTGAACCATTCAATCTACTATGGTGCCTGCCAGGAGAGGTTACACTGTCTTCTTTCTGAGGCTTTTTATAAATGTTCCCTTGAGTAGACTGTGGGTTACAGAAATTGTCAGGGCAACAGTCCTCTCCAGCATTCCTGCTTCTTGGGAAGGGACATGCTGGAAGAAACACAAGTCAGGTGGAAGGACAACTGTAGTTGTCTCATGTCACGTAAGGGGAGTCTGACTGCATTGTTGTGCATGGGCAGAGGGACCTGCAGGAGAGCAGTGGTGAGGAGTGGGCTGCCATCATTTGAGCAATGAATCCTAGCCACAGGCTGTTCCTCTCCTGAGTTGTGAGCAGCACTGAAACAAGAACCAGAATGAACTGTGTTGATGCCTGAAACAGCCAACACCTGTCTGCCTTCTTTCTCAGCTGTTCCTCAGCCTGGGTTTACAGCACCCTATGGGTGATGTACTGCTCGGGGGCTGACCACAGACACCACATAGGTCCAATTCCATTATTATTATGGTAAGGAACTGAATTTAGTGTACTCCATCTCAGAGGGCACATGTTGTCTCACCTCAAACTAAAAATGTACAGGTACCACACGTGTAGATTACATGTATGTATAATCATACAGATAATCTAAATCATACTACCACAGAATAATGTTGTGAAGCATCAGCTATCTTTGTTTATGCCTTAATCTGTAGGCAGCTTTAAAAAGTAAATACAAATATCTGTAGCAAGAATTCAGTAACAAATACATAGTTATGATTAGTAACCATATTCAGGTAATTTCTCAGGCACAGTTTTATAAATCATTACTTATGCAATTCAGTCAAATCAGTCCCAATATTCCAATGAAAATTATTGTTTGATAAATCATTCTATTCCACTTAGAATACATGCAAAACACATTATCTATGGTGTTGTATCACGTACAGTCACCTAAAATCTCCACAGCTCCAACAGGCACAACAGACATCAAACAGCCACAAAAACAATGTTTCACATTGAGTAGTTTTTCTTTTTCATGTGATAATTACAGCTGACAAAAATAACTCTGGCCAAAAGAGACCAGGGTATCTAAAAGCCTGATAAGAGCCGTTATCAAAGTACAATGTTACATGTTATGCTTTGTAACAAACTATTTACATGAAACAGTTTATTGCTTAGCTTTCAGGCTGTTCCAAATTCCAATCAACTACCCATGTTGTCAGTTTACATTTAATAGTCTTAGTATGGACAGTATGGACAGTTACAAAATCATTAAAATAAAAAATTAAAATAAGAAATTATCTTGATTCTTCACTGCCTTACTCCTCGTATTATCTTCTAGATAGATCAAAAATAGTAGCATGATGTTAATGAACCAGCACCCTAATGAACTGCACCACTGTGGAACTGGGTCTAGCAATTCAGCCCTACAACTGACAGGCAGCTTCCCACCTCTTGTCAGCTACAGAGATTACCTTCAAGCTGCCAACAAAAATTAAGACTCTGTTTACTCCTGTGTGCCCACTTCAATAAAAAAACTGAAAGAGAACTCTGAAAAAGCACAACAAAAAGCCAAAAATCACCTAATTCATTACTTCCAGTGAAACTCCAAATGGTGATAAAACTTAATATGGAAAGTCCAAACAGTGAGGAGTTAAGGAGCTTCACTAATGAAGTAGTGCTCCCAGTATAACCTCCATTTATTTAAAACCTTCACATTCAAGTTCATAAAACATTTACACATAACTGATGGGCTGCAAACAGCTTTGATCAAACATCTCTCAACACTAATAGCACTTCTGCAAGGTCTCACTTGCAAATAGTTTCTTCTACATTTTAAAATATTACTGATCACTATACAATTGACGTAGCATGCTTAATGGAAGAGCAGCCTCAGTTCTGGAAAAGGTCGTGTCCCTCATGAATCTTCAGAGAATTAGAAATGCTTGATACTGTTTTACAGACAGCTAGTGTATTTTGCGTATAATTTCAGCATTAATGCACCAAGTGAATGTTCAGCAATGCTCATGTAGGGAAATGATCTAGAAGTAATGATGGTTCAGAGTGCATCTCCTGCAGTTCTAATCTCAGCTAGGAGGACAGTATTAAGAGTCAATCACAGCAGACAGAAGTTTCATTATTAGATCACAAGACCAGAATAAGAAAAATCTCTGCACAATATTCTTTCACAAGACTGTTCACATTTCCCTACAAAACTACCTTTCAGTATTTCCAACTGGTCTTTAATATGTTGGAAAAATTCTCATTATGAGGATGGTTGTTGGGTTTCAGGGATGTCTTCAAATGAGACATGCTAAACAAAAATTGCCATTTCAGTCTTCAAATGAGCAACCCTCACTACAGAGAAAATGACTTGTCCAAAGTAATATCCAGAGACTATTACAGGCCTTTAAATACAGGAATTCACAATTAAGCCTGAAATCTTTATTCTACACAGTAAGGTGGTGACCTCTTAAATACAAAGCGTGTTGCAAATTATGAGGGAAGTGACTTGGCTTTCATCCTTGCATTTATATCTTTGAAGATCAAGCCTTTAAAATTATTAATTATGTATTCAGTAGTTTGGTCCTGCCACAATTCCTCATAAATTCAGGTCATGAATATAACATGACATTCAAAACTACATTTAGAATACTTGTGAATTAGAATTGGACAACTCCAGATAAACTAAGATCTTTCACTTTTAAGCCTGTCCATTAAACATTAGATGTAAGTGGTGGATATGGTGTTTACAGAAGGTCCCTAAAGGCATCAGTACTGTAAGATCAAAGGAGGTGAACCTTCCTAGTTACTTCTTTCAGTAATAAGGGACTGCATGCAGCTGACCTTCCTCCCTCTAACAGTAGAGTTATTGTGTGCAAGCCTTTTGGAAGGCGTAAGATGTACTAAATGAGTGCTTTAAATCCGGGCTCAGGATTAGAAACTCAAAATTCACTGTGCACGCTTAGCACTATACCACACTGCCTCCATAAAGGTACACTGACAGAGCTTGCTCCTGGCATTTGTTTTTCCAAAAGGCAACTACAAAAGTTAACAGGAACAGAAGTATCAGAACTGTTCCCACAGAAACAGCCTGCTCCTGGCTACAACTTTTCTTTGGAGCACCACATGGTCCCATGACCATATAGAAATCTGGGTATGTGGTTGCATGGTTACAAGCATGCATGAGACTCAGCAATTAACCCAGCTATCAATAAGAAACCCTAAATTCATTTAGGAATTAGGAGTTCCTTAATGCCTGAGCCCCAGAAACAGAATCACAGAATGGTCTGGGTTTGAAAATGACCTTAAAGATCATCTACTTCCAACCCCTGCCATGGCCAGGGAAACCTTCCACTAGACATATACAGATCCTTAAACAAGTTATAAATTGTAGAGAAGAGTCAGTTTTATATTTTTCTTTAAATATACAAAACATACACATATAGACAAGTATCAGTCATCAGCAAATTATTTGTATACCTCTAGTACTATGGAAAAAATCATTAGTTTTAATAAAGAATCTAGGAACTTTCACATGCAAATCTAGAACTTCTATAATTCAAACATTTTACTGTTAACCCAGCTGTATCAGAATTACGTTATCTAGATGTCTAACTTAAGCACTAGAGAAATGTTAGTTATAGTAAAATTTTTATGTGAAAACCTTAACACTTTCAAGGAAGAGATCTTTTGAAGATTTTACATGGACTTTTAGGAGTTTCTTCTTGCTAGTTAGAAATTACAAACAGAACAAAAGATGTTCGGGACTTTCTTCTTTACTGTGTAACAGCTGAAGGAATTAATCTCTTGGAAAGCATCAGCAGTTAATGGTAATCTGGGTAGTCAAAGTTTGCAGTTACCTTGTACAAGATTAATATAACTAAGAAGGCATCCCATAAGCAGCAAGAGGATAAACTGAATATTCCAAGAGATAGCAAAACATTGTGAGCCATCCAATTTGATTATCCAGAGCAAGAAAGGAAAATAAACGCTTTCTATTATTGCAAAGTGCTATAATGAGTATTTTTGAAGTCTAAAATCCCAGCTGAAAGACTCGCATCATTAAGTGCTGCTCCCCTTAGCTATCAGAATCTTTAAAGTCCCAGTACACAATAAGAAATTCTACTTTGAGATTTGGCTACAGAGTAAGACAGCAAGAAATGGCAAAGTTGGTTTTCAGCAGGCAGGCTTTAGCAATTCAATTCATATTGCTCTCATCAAAAGTAATCTTGCCAAGCTGCTGTTAGTTGTCTTTTTGACAGCTAGGAAAGAATAAAACAAGGTATTTTGATGGTATAAATCTCATTGATATTTGGACTCAAGACTGGGGAATTTGGTAACTAAAGCTTCCAGTTTCCTGCAAAGGAAACGTTTGATACAAAAGTATCACAAAGTTTATGTTTTTAAGGAAACATCTAAAGAATTACCTTTGAGAGGTAATCCTTTCATCACTTAAAAGCTGAGAATATAAACCTGATCAGATCTAGTAGAAACTGATATGAAACAAAATTTCTCCTCCCTCCCCTGGAAAATGTTTTTTTTTTATTTGGAATGGGAAATTCCAGGTCATCCCCTATTGGACAAGTATATAAGAAGTAACAACCCACTTGCTGCACTGGTACAGTAAGAGGCAAAGAATCAATGGGGCAGTGNCTGGAAAATGTTTTTTTTTTTTATTTGGAATGGGAAATTCCAGGTCATCCCCTATTGGACAAGTATATAAGAAGTAACAACCCACTTGCTGCACTGGTACAGTAAGAGGCAAAGAATCAATGGGGCAGTGATATATGCAAACAGCTATTCTGATGGTTTATTCACAAGGCACTGGAAGGGATTTAGAGTAGCACTTCTTCCGAATCACAACTTGTACTTTCCCCTTCTCCATTTTTA
The DNA here is from genome assembly GCA_002631895.1 of Agapornis roseicollis. Classification (NCBI taxonomy): domain Eukaryota; kingdom Metazoa; phylum Chordata; class Aves; order Psittaciformes; family Psittacidae; genus Agapornis; species Agapornis roseicollis. Next base: position 15,074 of record NDXB01010453.1, read on the forward strand.
ATTATAGTGGAGTATAGGGATAAAAAATTATTTTATGAGAATTTGGGGATTTTGGTTTTGGTGCTTTTTTGTTGTGGGTTTTTTGGTGGGTTTTTTTTTTTCCCATTACCTCTTTTCTTCCTGATTTTATTTCACTGTTGCTTTGCTGCTGTATTTCTGAAAAAAGTAAATTTTTTTAAAAATAGCATGGCAGAAGGAAGAGCCTGGGAATTAAGAAATCCTGTATGCCAGTTGCTACCCAAGTACTGCTGTGCTGGATTAGGAACCTCCTGTTTCTGCATCTGAGGACTATAAATATTATGACCTTCTCTCCTCAGTTCATCAACTTGAAGATTCAAATCAATATTCATTTCAACAGTCTCTGCAATAAATCCATAATGAAACATTAAACCTCTTCACACTCAAAGCTTGGTCTCTGTTTCACAGATGGAGAACTTAATATACAGTAAAGACTTCTTCATCTATTTATCAAAACCCCATGAAACAAAGTAAATCCATACTTGGGTGCTTGCTAAGAATATTATTTGGGACTACAATACTGAAATCTGATTGGCTTTAGATCTTAATTTATGTCATTGATTAACCATAAAGTGTCTGATTTGCAAGATACCGTTGATCATTTTTATTTGGCAGGTGATTTGTAAAACCTACCCTGTTACATTACAAAACTTACCCTGTTACATTATAAGGCATTTTTTAATTTTCACGCACCCTGGAGTCTTTTCTTCTTTGCTGAATTTTTTCATTCTGTACTGCCGAATCTCTCGTACCAAGGTATAAAAAGCATCCTCCACTCTCTGCATTGTAAAACACAACTCCTTAAAAACTGCTTCATTAACAATCATGAGATACTGGGACACCCATGGCACAGGGAAAGAAGAAACACAACAAAACCACTGAAATTATCAGCTTTACTTGAGAGAAGTATATGGATCCCATTTGAATATTTAAATGCTGGGCTTGCACATCTGCTGCTTGATAAATTGTTTTTAATGCAAGCAAAAGAGAAACACTCAAAGAATTTTTTGATTACCAATTTCTGTGAATATTTATGCTTTAAGCCCTCCTATTTTTTGTGCAAGGTAACAGACAAAAAAAGAGTAAGGGTTATGTTCTTCTATTGCATAATTCCACTGCACTGAAACACTTACGTTACTGAATCTTTTCACACATTTTTGTGGGCATGGATGTATTTAGCCCACAAAACCTTGTTAGATTGTTAACTGGGGGTTACTTATAAACACACACAGTTAACCACCTATTTTCACTTCCTAGGCAAAGTGAGAACCTATGACTGTTTGGGCAGGCAAAGAAAGTAAGCTCACTTGTGTTCTGTTCTTTATGCAGGGTGTACTTTCTTTGAAAAAAACCTGTGAAAAAACTATGAAGAAAGTATAAATACTAATAATGCTAAATACTAAATACTAATAATACTAATGGTTTTAAAGCTATTTACTTTATGTTACTGAACTTAGAAAAAAGGATATTTGAGTTATGGCAAAGTGCTTTTAAGAAGTACCTGAAGTATATTATATTTCAGGGTAACTTTCAAAACTAATTATTCTTATAACTATGGATGTTATTCTTCCATGCAGAATAAGCAATAGTTAGTTATTATCACATTTAAGAGCCTGGGTCACATCAACATTCAAGGCACACCTAATCTGTTCTCTCTGGGCCCACCTCAGGCAACCAAGATGGTCCCATAATAAGAACTAAGTGCAAACTGCCTGTGAAGTTCTGCTCACATTTTTTCTCTGGTTGAGGAGAGCTCAAGTATTCCATGTATGACAGAAAGCTATGTGTTTTCCCTTCTCTGATCTCACACCCTACCTTTCTGCAGCTCTGTGCTTAGGCCACCTGTATATGATGATCCATAAGCATTCAAAAAAGTATAAAGACTGAAGTTTAAGCAAAGAGAAGATAAAGAAGTACAGCACCAGCTTTAAATTATTTTATTTTAAATTTACTGTATCTGTACATTAACTTAAAAATTTAGACAAATCTGTGGGGATGTTCTTGTAACAAGATACAATATGTTTAGCTGCAGCTTTTAACGGGGAGAGGAAATCTGCCTTACTGTCAAGCTCATTGTCTTCTCAGCCAGATCAACAGGGCTGTTAATTTAATACAAACTCATTATTTGAAAATAAAACCAGAACAGACTGATGATTGTGGAAAACTGTACAACCATTTAAGCCCCCCAAATTTTATTACCACCCAATGCACAATCTGGGCTTTTATTTGGCAGATTTTCCATACTTTCCAACCCATCTTTATCTTACGCATCTAACAGTAATAGGTAACATTTACTGCCACAGTTGTTGGGTCATTTTGCATTAACTGTGACATAGGTTACCATGTTGAAGACTCATTCTGAAGAATGCTGCTGCTTATCTGCTCTTCTGAACTACAGCTACTTGAATTTCAAGATTAATTAGATTTATTTCTTGGACTGTATTCATTTGTTATGAATGATGTGTCCTGTTAGGATATAGTGAAGTATGGACAAGACAATCAGTCTTACACTGCAGGTCTGAGAGTTTGCAAAATGTGAAAAAAGTTATTTCAAAAACCCAGTAAAACCCAAGTAAAGCTCATATTTTCATGTTTTCCTGGAAGGAGGAAACAGTAAACACTGATAAGGTGCTATGTGCCAAAGCACAGGCTGTACAAGAATCAACATTTTTGTAAATCTACTGTTTTGCAGTAGAAATACATAACTTGATTATGGAGCGTTCACACAAATAATTAGATAACAATTCTTCGGTCAATGTTTGTTGCCAGCTTTCCCATCACCACTGAAATGTAGTTTGCTTTAGCAATGCAGAGAGAAGGAGAGACACAGAGAAAAGAAATTGCTACCACTGCCACCACCAAGAATAATCTTATGGATCACCTTATAAAATAAGGTATTCTGAAAGAAAATCTGTACAGAGACACATTTGCTAATGCCATTAGCACAGGGTGACATTTTAAAGAGCCAGGTACCTGTCTTATAAACTTAAGAAGTAACTTAAATACCAATTTCCTTTAAGATTCTTCAGTATTTTTCCCTTAAATTAGTATGGACCATATCTCTAAAATATAATTAATCAGTTCTATTAGCTGTCAGAACTGGAAGCAAAAATACCCTTTGGCAGATATTAAAAACTTCAAAATCTAAACAGCCCCAAGAACCCATGACCTTGAGGCAATGTTTTCAAGATGCTTTTAACTCCTAGGAGACAGTCATATTTTAAATCAAATGTTTGGCTATGTGCAAAGAAAGACTATTTCAAACACAAACAGGAATTTTCACATGTTCTGCTCTGTAAAGTATTTAAAGGAAACTAATGAAAGTTAGTCTTGACATCTCAAAAGTGTTGTGTGTCCACCTTTACACGCTTTGTAGGAGTTGGTCTCTTAAAACCAATTGTTAAACAAATAAAGTAAAAAGCTATTTATTTAGCTTTTAGGGTTAGCAAAAAGATTTCTATTCACTTCCATAAAAGCACTCTCAACATAAAACTTCGTAATGGTAGAGTCAGCTTAGTCAGTACTGGAGAATACAAACCTGCAAAAATCTACTAGCTCAGCCAACATTTAGCTTATAGGTTAAGGGTAATTTTTTGCTGTTTCTGAAAGAGATCTAATACTTCAAAAGGCTGTTTGAAAACAGTTACTAGAACTCAGCCACATGCAAAACCTCCACCAATACGGAGAGTGAGGTGGCGTTAAGCTGATCGTGTCATCTGACAGTGGATAAATACCAAACATACATCAGTAAATTCATATTAAATACTGCACAAAATCACAAAGTCAATCTCTCCAAAGGTAAGAAGTGCCAGAATTACAGCTGTCCTACCTCAATTTAACTCATTGTGCACACATATCCTCTTTCTGCTGCACCTATTTATCTTTACATCAGGTATGTAACAAACCTGTTTCCTGAGCATCCTGGAGTAATCTTTTTTTCTTGGGAAGGACTAATCTTTTTTTGGAAACATTTTACCCTACAGCAAACTACCAACATGGAAAAACTCAACTCACATTGTGAAGTCTGACAAAATTTTAACTAATTGAAAACAAAGTTTTAAAGTGAAACTTCCACACATGACCCACGTTAAAAATTGCTTGGAATAAAACACAGAATAATATCATTAAACAATACAATAAATCCCTAAAAACTTGCCAAGGTGGTTCAAACAAACTGTCTTAAGATATCAGTTATTCATGAATCTCAATGAGATGTAAGAATACTGTTCTGTAAATACTGCACTGATTACCTCAAACCAGACGCAGGTACTAAACTTACTTTCATTGCAAATTTGGGGCCTAACCTATTGTACATCAGACAGCTGAAGTAACTGTAATGCGTTTTTAACAGCATCCTCATGATTTAGGTCAACTTCATTAAACACTTCAAAGTCTGTTTAAGTATATATTCTCAATGAGACCTAATACTTTGCGGTATCCTTTACAACTCTTACTATAATGCCTATTTATCTGCTTTGCCTTTGAATTCAGTTCTAGCAGGACAGTCAAAATGTTCCAAGGAAAACAAAATTCTACAGTCAAACCACATTTGGGCTACAGCCTTACAGCTCTTTCTTGTGTAACTTGCAGGCAAATGGAAGGCAGTAAAGAATGCAGAATGCAGCCTTGGCAGGGATAAATCAGGTTTGCCTCTCATCTGTCATTGATACTATTGATAATACTGGGAGCCATATGCTCATGTGGATAGGGGAGAATTTTAATTTAAAGCTTATGTCAAACAGAAAAAAAGCAAAAACAGCTACCAAAATAAACTTCAAAAAATCATATCCTTCTGCATAAGGACTGTGAAAGAATAAGTGTCATTGATGACAAGTTTGAGTGATGCACATGCCTTGCATTTAATAAGTGTCTGCAATCAAGAGCAACAACTTTCCATTTTCATCTTCCATTTCCATCCCCAGAAACCCTTCTGATTCAATCTGAGTTCCAGGAGAAGTGGGGCTTGGGGAAGGGCTAACGTAAGGATGGTGGGTGCTCCTTCAACACAGCATTACTGCTTCTGTTTCAGTGTGGTAGGAGGTACATACAAGAAAGGAAAAGAAGGTTCCTACTTCTAAATATTCATGTCAGACATTCAGACTCCAGAAGTTACCAGACCACAAGGTATATATGCTCATACCTGGAAGTTCTGAATGTAACCAGAGAGGAGCAAATATTTTTATTTATTTTTAGCCAAGGACTGAATTCTGACCAGTAGAAATATAGTCTATAGGCCACATGGAGCTCACAAAATGGTTTGAATCCCCTACTTCAAAAGGTTACTTTGGAAGAAGGTGTATATACATACACAATTTTTTTATGACAGCGTGACTTAAAGATCATAATACGTAAACGCATATGTATACACAAGCACACACACAAATACAGGTGATCTTGCTGTAATTAAAGATCAGGTTCTTCCTCAAATTCAGTTTTGTCTTCTCAAAAATATTTTAATAATGCAGCATCTTATGAAGCAGTTTCATAACACATTATGAACAGCTCTATGAAAGAATCAGCAACCATACCTAGTGGTTCTAACTTTTAGAAGCCAGCATTCTCAAAATGAGTGTATTAGGCATCTTTATTTTAAAGTCCATGAGACACCTTTAGGGACTACTTAAACATAAAATATATAAAGCTCAGCTTTGAAAAACAAAAGCCAAAAGTCAGATTCTTTCTGTAACACTGTATTTCTTGGGGTGCCAACAGAAAAGTCTCAGATAAAAGTCAAATTATAGACAGCTCATATATGACTGATCTATTGTACTCTGAAACAAGTACAAACCTCCTTAAGCAGACCTTTTAAAAGTCTGAAAGGTAAAAAAGCAGATACTGCTTTGTGTAAATAAAGATTATAAAACTGAAGTGGTGATTGAGCATGTTGATTTAGTAATGGTTAGGCATGGTGGGGCTGCTTGTCAGAGTAAACTGGAAGGGAGCTGGGGAGAAGAAATTCTGAAAATACATCATTTCATCAAACTTTTATTAAAAAGTAGCTATGCAAAAGGAATGTTTCTCCAACAAAGCCTAATGCTTCGTGAAATGGGCTGAACAGAGTAAAATCTAGATTTAAGGACAGAACTTTTTACAATGAGGGTGGTAAAATACTGGAAGTGGTTGCCCAGAGAGGTGGTGGATGCATCATCCCTGGAGACATTCCAAGGCCAGGTGGGATGTGTTTCTGGACAACCTGATCTAGTTGAAGATGTCCCTGCTCACTGCAGGAGGGTTAGACTAGATGAGCTTTGAAGATCCCTTCAAACCCAAACTATTCTGTGATTCAAAACTCAAATGTAATTTCAGAGTTCCTCTTTTTTATCCAAACATCTCAATGACAGCCACCTTCCAATACAGGAAATATCAAATACAGGACCTTCCAAACAAGAACACACTGTATTTATTCAGTCCACTTACATGCTACATCTTTGGAATGCTCTTGTGGCCTAATTTATTCTCAGCCATTAAAGCTCTGCAGTTAGTTTTCTTAATCCTACATAACAGAGATTTTCCCTATTGCCAAAAGTTAGCATTCCTCTGATTCCTCTGTAAAATTTTACCAATTAGTCCATGTTTCAACTTGTAAGAAATTTGAGCAGGTGTAGCAAATTTTCACTAATAAAATATTCATTTCTTATATACATGACAAGTTATTTTTGGATATGAAGGAATTCTGCTAAGCAATGCATCTGAACCTGTTTAGCAGTTACACTGACCCGTTACTCAAATTGCAGTGTTCTGCTCTTACTTGCCACCTCCTGCTACAACTAATTTGTGATTTATAACTTGCACACAACTTTTGACTGTGGAGAGTACAAGTTATTCAGCCATTCAGGCCTGATTTAATTTGTACTAATAGTAAGTCTTTACTCTTAAAAAAAACCCCACAACCAGCATTTTTCAAAAAGAACACTTTCTTTCAGAAGTACAGAACCAGTTTTATCTCTATCTGCATAGCTTGTCTTCTCCTGAATGCGGAGATTTGCACGTACACCTTGAAGGAAGCACTGAAAGAACCCTAATGGCTGCCTCTTTTACCTGTACCAGCTGTGAGCAATAAACCAACAGGAAGATCTAAAGTCTTAGAAGAGTATTAGTTTACACAAGCAATTAATCCAGTCATTTCAAAAAAGATTTATGGTCAATTGCTTAGCTATAAAAAGGGATATCAAGCATGTCTTATTAACACTGAATCAATGCCTCAAAGAAAAATTCCTTTTGTTATTAATGAAAAGACCAAAATCAAAATAAACTAATTTGCTGTTTGTCTGCTTAATCCTCTTGATGAGGAAAAAACAGCATTTCACCTCTCAGTACAACTGGTTTTCGTTCTATTAAATCCTATCAGAACATTAAGAACACTGCAACTGTCTGACAGTGGAGAGTAGTGGCAGGCCAGGTCTCATGCTTCAAGTTTGCGCAGCTGAAACAAATCACTCATTAATAAACAAGTACCAGTTGTCAGTGAGTTCACAGAAAGAAGAGACAACACAGGAATTTATATTCTGGAGAAATGTATCTATTGGTATGACAAAGCAATTGTCAATGCCTAGAATAATTATAAATAAGTAATTCAGATGAGAGTTCTGGATTTGTTTCTGGTAAGTTTTGAGCTTTACCTGTCTTGTTTTTGCTGATGTTTCAATGAAAGGAATTCCATAACTTCTTGCTAAATCCTGAGCTTGTTTTGTATCTACTGTTCTGGAAGGCAAATCACATTTGTTTCCTACTAGCACCATTGGGACATCTTCAGAGTCTTTAACTCTCTTTATTTGTTCCCTAAAAACAAAAAAAAAA
>NDXB01010453.1:24298-37841 GCA_002631895.1 Agapornis roseicollis
TTTTTTGGTTTTTTGGGGGGTTGGTTGTTTTGTTGGTTTTTTTTTTTTTTTAAAATCACCAGTACCAATACATGCAGTTAGAAAATTTTATATATAATGAAATTTATACAAAAGCCGGCTAGCTCAATTTAAATATAAAAAAGAAACAGTCCTCAAAGAAGGTGCCCACATTCTTAACACTCATCTCTCCCTGGGTTAGTATGCAGCAATTTTGTCCCTCTCATTTGCAACAGTACTCCCCAGATCCCATAGCTGCTTCACAGAGATAAGCTAGCAGTAAACTGTTTTTGTAGGTGAGCATTTACCTGTTTAACTACTCACATCAGCACACTGTGCAATTAAATGAGCTGACTTGCTGGCATACAGGAGAAAATGAAACTATGACATCAGGGCAGTTGCACCTGCTGACTTTGATTACCCAGAACTACCATGGTATCCCACTTTCAATGTGGAACTGTAACTTCTATTTGTAACAAAGATGTGTAACTTTGGCTTAGAAGCAGATGTGAGGTTTGTGGGTAACAGTGATAGGCAGAACACTCCTCCACCATAGGGTGACATGGATCTGACATAAACCATGCCTAACTATGAATAGCTTAGCATTATATGTTTGGAACAGTCTTAAACGGATGCTGCCAAGCTCAACAATCATCAGTGGGATTTGCATTGCCTTCTAATATCCAAGGAGAATTCAGTATAATTGTAAGCTACTGAGTTATAAATGAGCTGATACAGTAATCACCAGAAACTGCTTCTTTTTCTACATTAGTGTAGCTGACAATGAAAGCATGAGTTGAAATTTTTAACTAATTATTAAGATAAGAGTGAGTATGAAGAAACTAGTAACAGGTTGGTTTTAGCAGTCATCCTGGAGCCCTGATTTTGTGTGTGTCTGTTCTTCTTAGGCATCAGGGCTCACACATGTTACTCTTTAACATTCCACCAGTATTTCCGCTCCACTCCCAGAACAAAAGCTAGCAACTGACATTATTGTCTGTNGTCAGGGCTCACACGTTACTCTTTAACATTCCACCAGTATTTCCGCTCCACTCCCAGAACAAAAGCTAGCAACTGACATTATTGTCTGTACAATTTCAATTGGATCAGTTTTGCCATTAGAGCATATAATTTTATCTGTGGAACAGGCAGAGTTTACCTTTAGATAAGTCTTCATTATGAATAGGCAGAAACACTAAGTCACATTAGTTTATACTAGAATAACTTTCAGATGTTTTTTCTGCCTAACTTGCAAATGAGGCAGCAAATTTTCAGATTACCCAAAATTCCAGACCTACAAATCCACAAATAATTCACTAATTTGCAAGTTTACCCTTAAATGCCATGTCATAAGAAACCATTCTGCTATCCAGAGGAAGAGCAAGCAACCTGTCCACTTAATACAAGAGTTATTTGATTAGCTTTCAATATACACACCTATAATGGTGAATATCTTCAAAAGACTTTGTATTGTTTATAGCAAATACACACAAGAAGCCTTCCCCTGTTCTCATGTATTGGTCCCTCATTGCACTGTATTCTTCTTGACCTGCTGTATCAAGAATATCCAAGAGACAAGTTTCTCCATCAATTACTACTTGCTTCCGGTAGGAATCCTAAAAAAAGAAAGACACGTACAGCTTGGTTAAACAAACAAGTAAAATTTCGAACACCTGTAACTCAGTTAAACACATAAGAATTAAAATCCAACTTTACAGAATGTCAAATGAGAGTAGGAAAACAGTGTCCCAAATTTACATGTATACAGTAAAATCCAGAAGTGGGAAGAGCACTGAAAGACATGATCTTTCTGTATTCCAGTTTTTTAGTGACTAATAGTTCATGCGCATACACACACAGAAAAAGGTCAGTGTTCTTATTTTGCACAGACGGACAAAAAGTACAAACTGGATCCAGACCAAAAGCATCTCCCCTTTGTCTCTGTTAAGAAAAAAACCTGAAGAAACCGGTAATCCCGATTTTAAAAGGATTGTCTTTATTTAAGCTTACTCAATTTACCAATTCCTTTTTTCCTAAGTAAAACTTAACTTCCATTCTATGGATGGTTACGAAAGCATTGTGCCTCAACAGCATCCAAAGTAATAAGCCAGAAAGAATACACAAGTAAGACAACTCCAAAAATCTATGCGACTAAAAGGGAAATGCAGTATAAAAAGCCTTCAGTGTTTGGGATAGGAAATCTGTTTTCTGTGCCTAAGTAGATGCATACAGTCATATTTGTTGTTAAGTTCCCAAAGTTGAGTTGATACATTTGAAGTTCTTTACACACAACAGACCAACAGAGTTGCATAAAAGCCCAGACAGGTTGCTTCAGAGATACTGAAACAAATTATTCCAATACTATCAATTCAGAGCTTTCAGGTAACTGATCCAAGTGACTAAAATCCATACAAAGCACCAAGAAACTAGATCTTAATGTCTATTTACAGCTTTTTTTGGTGCTAGGCTGCTTTGAGTACATAGTTTTAGTAATAGGAACATAAGCATTATTTTCCCCAATAACTTCTATAAACATGTATGTATTTGAAATAAAAACATGTCAACAGCTTTGAAAACAGGTCATAGACTAGTACTGTGAATTACTCTCAGTAAAGAGTACTTACAACAAATAAAAAGTATAAACAGAAAATCTTGGTATTACTTTTCAGATCCCTTAGCTGGCTATTAACACAATATTGCTGCTGTTCTTTTTAACACTATACTGAAGTTGAATCTAAGCTACTGTGAAGAGAATTAAGGAATTAAATTTGCAATTCTAGCCAACTTCAAGACATATTTAGAATGACCTTCCTTCCTTTGTACCCATTTTAAGGCACAGTACACCTACTCCTGTGTGCTTTCTATATATTTTTATTTTTACAAAGGGAGCTCTTTCCTGTTGTTCATACTAAAAAGCAAGCAGGAGATAATTGCATAGAATCAATATCTTAAACTAAACAAACTATATAAATATCACCCAGGCTGAAGATAAATGTGAGATTAACAGTATCAGGTAAAACAATATTAACTGTTCACCTTAAAGATAAAAGTTTACTTCCAACATGATTTTGGATATATTTATTTCACAGAAGTGCAAATTCAGGTCAAGAAGTAGGTAACTTCAGACACCTGTAAGCCACGTTTTTAAATATTGATACAGACGAGACAAACAAGTTCCAATGTGTTTGAAGATAAGGTTAATATTCTATCTCATTGCTTAACACGGAAAAAAAAAAAAAAAAAAAACAAACAAAAAACAAACAACCAACCAAAAAAACAACACAAAATAAGGACACATTTTGTTTCCAATTCACTTAAATTCAACATTAGGTCCTCCATATCCTACGTTACCTTTATCAGAGCTCACAGTGAAATACTAGCTTCTATCACCGTACTCAACATATTTACAAACCTTTCCTTCTCTCTTGCAATTTGACTGCTAGTTTAAAAATATGAAAAACAGTTCTTGAAATGCCTGTATTATTTCTTTACATCTTAGCACTTCAAGGGAAAAGAAACTCCCCTCAACTGAGCTCTAAACAAAGGCTTTAAGTAATTTTCATCAAAGAAAATAATTTTTACAGAAAAAAATCACTTTTAAGAACTGCTAGCCTTAGCATGCCTAGCATGTTAGCAGTAGCAGCAAAGATGTACCAGCATAAAGCACAGCACAGGTACAAAAAGAACGAACACTTTGCGATAATAGCCATTTGCCCACTGCTGGTGAGAAAATTTTGTCACTAACTAGAAAGGGGATTTGAGGCGGAAGGAAAAGACAAGATATAGGAGAGAAAACTCAAGCTTATTATTTCCTTCCAAGCTGCTAAAATAATAAACACTTTGCTTTTTTGTGTCCCCCTCTTTTTCCCCCTGCAAAACATCAAACCTGAGATCACATTTGTCACTGTAAGAAAGAAAACTGAAGCACCACATTAAAACCTCAGGCTACTGGGACTGCCAATCCCATCATAACAAGCACCAGTGTAAACATAGCCAAGATAAAATTTGTTTATTTAAGTGTTACCATACTGTAAAACTTTGAAGTCCTGCAAAACAGAATGTAGGACGTAACAAAGTCACACTGCTCTAGTACTAGTGGCACTTTTGCTTCAAGACATCATTGCAGAACTCAAATGACCAGACTCCCTTCCAACAACAAAAATAGTCACCAGCCTTCTAATCTATAGATTTCAAAAACTATAAAAATCCAGTAGCTTTACTGCACATTGGGATATTTGCAGTGATAAATGCCATGAAGAAACAATGAAGAAGCATCCAGTATGAAGCTATTAAGTAAAACCAAAATGCAAACTAGAGCATTAATATAGAAGCAGTACTTGACTCCAAATGTGAATTTGCAGTTTTTTCCCAGTATACTGACTCAGCATATCTATATAAAAATGTTTTGATTTCATTAATCATTTAACCTGCTTTTATTGGCCTTTCAGAAGCCTTAAAAACCAGCATGAGTTACAGTAAAGAAGTAATTATTCCATCTATTCCCAAGCACTGATAAGAAAATGCAATAGGAGCCTCAGCTATATGCTACATATGGAATTTATCTAACACGTCCCACTGCTTAACAAATCCTACTGAAGCCAGTAGCCATTATTTTGTAAAAATCCACTTTACCAGTGATATTATATTAAAATCTCACAGCTACTAAGAATAAGCTATTACTAAATACTGGGGGAAGTTTCACAAGCGCATAGGTCATTTAAGAATATAGACTTAAATATCAGTATTCTTAAATCAGCCATGGGATTTTGCTAATCCAATTGAAAACCCTCTGCCAGGCAACTAGCAAAGCTTTTCTTCCTCTAGGACATTTAAAAGATGACCTATATTTAGCACTAAAACATGCTGAAGCTGTAAAAAATAATAATAATAAAAATTTCAAAATTTGTGATAGCTTGTGATAAGATTCAACAAGCCTCGTCCAGTAGAGGGCACTGGTCCAACTGTTCTGTGTATTAGAAACACAGATTTACAAGGGCAATGTACACACAGTTCAATAAAACACTTAAATTATAAATCTATGCTTAGACATCTACCTCAAGTAAGATATGAAATCGTGAAACGCATATAAAGCTTATACATTTGACTAGCAGTAGCCACCCAAATAGTCACTGATTTTAATTTCTCCCCCTGGCCCCCATCATCTGCTATGCTCAGGTTATCAAACTACTATATTTTTCCCTCTCCAACTGCATCATGTCTTCATAACATGAGAATTTTAGAAGTGTTGAGTTTTATTTGGTTAGCCACAGGAAAGACTTAAAATTATTCAATAACTGTGTAGTTGTGGAATCCATCATACATAACAAACACTGAACTATCTTCTCCATCTACTCCAAAATATTTAGCTTTATTATTTATCTGCCAGGGAAAATAAGTATTTTGGCAACAGCTGTATAGCAATGAAAGAAACAGTAGTAAGTGAGAAACTACTGAACTGTCTTAACTGTTGTTATTTACTAGTAAAAGCAACTTTAGCCTTATTTCCTCATACTGCATAAAAGCCACTCTACAGCTATTGTTCTTTGATCAGCCCCTACCACCCCAACCACATCTATACAGGAAGCACAATCAAGCAACTCTTTTCAGCTGAAAAGTATCCTTGCCCTTGCTTGAGCATTTAAACCCAATTTACAAGCCCACTCTCTGCAACACATTTGCCACTCTAAATCACAGATCACTCTTACAACTAAATTATTCTTTCCTACAAGCTTACCTATCAGATCATAGCACTGTGNAGCTGAAAAGTATCCTGCTCAAGCAAGGGCTTGAGCATTTAAACCCAATTTACAAGCCCACTCTCTGCAACACATTTGCCACTCTAAATCACAGATCACTCTTACAACTAAATTATTCTTTCCTACAAGCTTACCTATCAGATCATAGCACTGTGACTGCACGCAAGGAGATTTACTACCTGAGTAGGAAGATAAAGCCTCCAACCTCAACATCTCAGAACTTAGGAGACAAAAATGTTAACTAGTACTCAGACAAGAACTTGTAAGAGTTGCAGAAGATTAATACTGTTGCATGCAACAAGTTGTGGATGCTGGTAAAACCCATTAGGTTAAAGGTTTCTGATTCTGGACCTCACCACAGTGTTACAGTCATCCTGCACACTACAGAGTAAAAGACACAGTTCTGGGATTTTGGGTTCTCTCTATGAGGAACAGCATTTTCATCTTATAAGTCTGCATTAAAATGTATTTGGCATTCCCCAAAATATTAAGCTTGCTGATTATTAAAATCCCTCAAGTGATTTAGAAATACTGCCATTGAAGGTTTTGCACTCCTTGTTTACACAGTTCTGGCTTCATATGACAACTCAGAACACAGAACCCTCCACAGTACTTTTTTTAATGCATAAACACGCTTCCAACCTCAAAGAAACCCCAGATGATTATGACAAGTATTAAAGACCAAATCCTCCAAAGTTCTTTTTGCAGGAAAAAAGTAAAACCCCATTTTGCTTCTTCCTCTCAGAGTTTCATGTTTTCTGTTTGTCAAGTGTGTTTTGGGTGACTGTTGTTACAATTTCACATCTTTCTACTTGCAAGAGCTGCCCTCCTAGTGGTAAGTCACACATCCTTACTCTCTCCATAGGTCAAACCTTCTACAAGCATACATGAGGCTACTTGGCCATACAACAGAGGGACAACACAACACACAGGCACATCAATGTAAACGCAAGCCAACATGTCTGTTTGGGGCACAGAGGCCTGTACTTCACTGGAGTAAGACATCCTGCCACTTCAGGTCACAGGCTCCTCTTGCTTGTGCCTATCTGAAAATTACTACAGAGCCACTTTCCAAGTCACCATTTTAACCCAAGATTTAAATCCTTGTGATTTCTTCCAGTGAGCCTGGGAAGTGCCTCACTGTATAAACATATAAATGAAGTCATAAGATACAGAGCTTCAGTGCTGGGAATATAAATTCTTGTGTAACTCACAGTGTCATGTCTACTTTTACATGGTCTGAGGTTATTAAATCCAACAATCCACAGGAGACTTCAGGCATCACTAGTATTTTCCTTATAGTTAAAAGGCAGAACTTGCCTGCTTATTAAATACCTTTAAAATATTACAACTTTTAAAGCTTAAATACAATTTCAGATTTTCAGGAACTGTGCCATGTATTTTAAAGCATCCACTGTAGTAGTTATGTCTTTTCTAGGTACAGAAGCAGGCACTGGTGGTTTTAAAATAAATAAACAAACAAACAAATAAAACCAGGCTCCAAATTCTGCTTCATTCACCATAACATTCCAGGACACATTTTCACTGTGTGAAACAGATCCTAATGATAGAGGCTGAGAAAGCCTGATGCATGCATTTCAGAACTACAAATTTTCACAATTAAGAGGTTGCATACAAAGCCATAAAGAGTTTTGCCAAGCATTTTCACATGAATTTGCCAAAAAACTTTGTCACAGAGATCCTAAAAGCATGCATCCAAACTATCCAACAAAACACAGCAATTAACACCATATTTTAATTGAACATAATTGTTCTATAACCAAATGAAGCAACACAATTTCCTCTCCAGTGCTGATCATTACCTCTGAGTGTTTTTTATTATAAAGCCTTGTTATAGGTTTTCATGGTAACTGTCCAAAAGTACTGAATCAGCATTTTAACTGATAACCTCTCTTCAAAAACGAGTGTAAGCTAATATTGTTTACCTCTATTGTAGGGTCATATTCATCCACAAAGTGATTCTGAATTAGCTGTATTGTCAAGGCGCTCTTGCCTACACCACCAGCTCCAACGACAACAAGTTTATATTCTGTCATTTTTTAGCAGACCTGATGACAAAGAAACCAACATTAAGCAGAGTCGGGCTCCGGCTAATGAGGATGCCGTTGGTGCGTTCTCATTCAGTTTCACGTTCCTTTACTATTACCGGAAAGCAACTCCCTCCCTGAAAGACAAGACAAAAAGCTGTGAGGGCATGCCGTTTCTCAAATAAAATTATACATAAGAAACATAGCGTGGGGACTAGGCTGAAAGGCACAGACTACAAAGAGATAAAAGACTCAGGACACACTAAACCTTGGAAGAGGTCAGAGAGTATTTCTCGCGGGGCAAAGATGCTGTTCACCGCCGCTTTCCCCGGTGGCTGTGGAGACCTCGCAGATCCGTACAGCAGCCGGGCCAGGTTCACCACAACCGGGGAACCCGCCTCCCGCGGCCGGGCGGCTCTGACGGGACAGGCGCGGACCGAGCACAGCTTCACCTGGCGGCTTCTCCGCCACAGCTGTTTAGGGCTCCGGTGTATTTGTTTTCTCGGGCCGGCCCACCGGGGGTACCCCCCCCCAACCTCCCGCGGGGCTCGGGGTGCCGCTGCCCGCCCCACCCTGGCTCCCCGCACCCAGCGACGCGGCCAGGCCGACCAAACTTTCCGGCGCGGCCCGGCGCCCCGGCCCCGCGCACAGGGGCTGGAAGGCTGGGGAAGGGGGGAGGGTGGAAGGAATAAACTGAATGGATCTATGAGGAAAGCGGAGGGTGGGGGTCACTCGGCAGGAGCCGCCGGGCTCCCGGAGGGCGTTGGCCACCTGTCCTGCGGCCCCCTCCCGCGGCCGCTGAGCCACCGCCCGCGCCGCGGGGAAGGACGGCGGAGGGGCAGGCGGAGGCTGCTCCGGAGGATGCCGGCGGAGGGGGAAGCGGGGCAGGGCGCAACCCCGCGGGCGGCAGCGGGACAGGCGCCGGGAGGAGGCCCCCGCCCGGTTAGCCGGCGTTCCGGCCCCTCTGCGGAGCGACGCCGGGAGGAAGGAGGGGGACGCGGAGTCGGAGGGTGTCCGGCTCCGGGAAGCAGCACCGCTCCCTCCCCACCCCATCTCTGAAAGGAAAAGAAGGGGAAGAAAGCAAACGCGGCGATTCAGTCCCCGTTCGGTGGGGGTATGGGCCAGGCGGTACCTGCCTGGCGCTGCCGCGGGAGCTACACCGGCACCTCCCTTGCCCGCCCCGCCGTGGCGGCCGCTCCGCGTTCCTTTCCGTCCCGGTCTGAAATGGCGGGGGACGGGGAGGGCTGGAGCTGCCGAGGGAGCCGAGCACCGAGAGGGTGGATGGGTGGATGCATGCACTTGAGCGATCGATGCACTCCGCGCTCCCCCGCCCCTTGCGGCAGCGGCGGCCCCTCCCTCTTCCTCCTGTCCTCCTCCCGTCGCGGTCTGTAGAGGCGGTGCGGCAGGAGGAGAAGGAGGCGTAGGGGCTACCCGCTGCGGGCACCAACGGGAGGGGGGGGCTCGGAGGAGGCGTTTGTGTCACAGTGTGAGAGAGCGCTCGTTCGGGAACTGCGCGTTCGAGGCGAGCGAAGGGAAATAAGTACAATTCCAGCGCTTCCTCGCCATTTCCCCTCCCTCATCGCCGGCGGGGACGCGGCGCGCACCGCCTCAGCTCCACAGAGCGGGGCGCTGGCGGAAGGTGGTTGAACGGCGGCCTCGCCGGTTCGTGGTGATGGCCGGGCGGTGAAAGCAGTGCCTGGCTGCAGCTAAGAAGCATTCCTGACCGTAGACGGGCACGACGGTGTCAGCCGAGGCCTTGTGGAATCGCTGTGAAAGTTAGGAGCCCGTTAAAAGTTGGGCGGCTTTCGCCCGTTTCTAAACAGAGTACTAAAGCTTTAGTAATAGCTACCGGGATGCTGTGTGTGAAAGTTAACACGGGAGGAATTGGGGGGGGGGGGGGGGGGGGGGTGGAAGGGGAAGAAGGTGGGGGTATCTGCCGCGAGAGGGCGCGATGAGTCCATGGATGCTCGGGGCCCGGTTGTCCCGTGTACCTGGGTAGAGGGGNGGGGGAGGGGGGGTTAGAAGCAAGTTAACAACTGCATAGTGAAGCCTGTTTTCTTATTAAAAGGCCAAAATCATAGTTCCCTGTAATTGAAAGGCTTTCATGTGTTGATTGGCATACTACAGTGTCATTTAGGTGCCTGTGTTACATCCCAAGCAGTAAGAGTTGTTTGAAACACCTTGCCAGGTCTCAGACAGGTTGCGAACCTTGTTCCCAACAAAGCTTGCTCTGAAGGTAACTCCAGTGATGGCGATTGGCTCACACAAGGGATTAATTTGGCCGGCTTCCCTCCTTAAATTGGAAGGTCAAAAATAAACATGTCGTGTCTACACATCTGGTATGCAAAAGTTTTAATTTAAGAGGCCGGAGCTTTATTCTCAGCAGTGGCATGTGACAGCTTCCAGCTCCTCTCATCCTGAATGTGCATCGAAGTGGCTCTGCTTTCGGGCTGCATCCAGCTGAGCATCCAAGGCATTAACCCTCTGGGGCTGTGCTGCCTGACAGAGAAAGTGTATTCTTGTGATGAATTCACCTCAGTGAGCCAAAGCCCATGTGGGGGTGTTCGGGACTACTCCCTCACAATGGGGTGTTAAGATTTGGGTGGAAAGCAAACACATCTTTGAGCAGTTGTGTGAAAAATGGTGTCTCTTCAGGCAGACACTGCAAAAGATCAGACAGGCTTTTCCTGTGTTCTTGAAACGAATTGTTTCTGTCATTAAAATCAGTGACAAAAGTCCTGTGTGCTCTGATGGGAGCTTCTGTAGGGATACTCCTGGGTCGCGGGATGGTATATACCATTGTGAATAGTGCAGAAAATGAAACTGGGAAACTACGATCCCCATTTCTCCTCTCACAGGAATTTAGGTGTTAGTAACCTAGTCATATTTGTGTGTATGTTTAATGTTATTGTTTCCCAACAGCCTCATTAGAAAAGACTCTTGCAAAAATACATGTGACGATATAACATGAAGTCATCTCGCAAATTAGAGTTAAACTGGGGTGATTCAGTTTGCTTATTAAGTAGGTTACCTCACATGAGCAGATGCAAAAACCAAAAGAGAGACCTGCTTTCAAAGAACAAGTAGCCTGGTGGTAAAACCACAAACTCGGGATGTGGGAAACCCACATTCCCATCAGTGGTGTGAGAGAGGCAAAGAAAGGATTTGAATGCAGATGTTCGGTGACTGAGGTAAACACCCTGATCAGCAATTTCAGATGGCCGGATCTCACGTTCATATTCCCCTCCTCCCCCTTTCTAGGAAAACTCTTTTGAGTGTTGTGGTTCTTCCTCATGCAGTGGGAAAATGGCTGTGTAACAGGAAAACCTGCCCAGTTCTGCACATAACACTGGTGCTCCACACACAGCTTTGACGGTTTGTTCTCATCTATAAGGCTTTGTATGGGGAGAAGCTGCTCGTCCTTAAACCCACACAGTCACAGCTGGCATCAGAAGCGTGTCTGGAGAGCAGCTGCCTGTGGTAGAACCTCTGTGAAAATTTCAGGTCCCAGTGGTAGCTTGAATGGCCATGTCTCCATGTGATCTCAATGAAATGTGCAAACAATCATTCTCTGTGTCCTGGGAATGGAAAAGGAATTGTTAGGGTTCTGGAAAAAAGAATAAAAAGTTTGGTGATTATTTCAGGTTTTTGTGCAGATTTGCTTATAAATGTGTATTACAAAATTGTTTGCTCTAATTAAATTTTGCTTAGAAATATCTTCCCAGGTTTATGTGTAGAGATGTTTGAAAACAAGTTGAAATAAATGAGCTGATCAAAACCATTAAGTTCCAACCCATACACTGAAGCGGTACAAAAGCTGGTGAAAAGTTAACACAAGCAATGCTAGATTTTGTGGAAGTGCTGTTTTGAGTTACTGACTTCATTTTAGTGCTTGTTTCAGCAGTGTAATTTGCACAGCAGATTCTGAGCACAGGCAAAGAAGATGTATGTCCTCAAATCCAAAAACACTTCAGTGTGCTAGGGCTAAATACTCTTGTTAAGTTAAAGCATATTCATCAGTTCAAAGGCTTCTTCACATTTGCATTAACATATTCCTGTCCAAGTCTTCTGGATCCTCCGTGGATATGGATCTCAGGGCAAATTACCAGTCACAGCTCCCTACTCTGCCAGGTTGCTTTTCTTCTGATATCAAGCACTAGGCCAAGTATGATCCCGTCAGCCACACACTGACACTACTCTGATTTGCCCACTTACAAACACTGTACAATAAATCCAGTGACATTTTAACTTTGAGAATATAAGAGCTTTCACCACCCATCAGCAGTTGTGAGGTGGGGGGAGGTGGGGGGTGGGGGGGGAGAGAAATGCAAAATACAGCTCCAGCCTCAGGAAGAATAGTGAGCTTTCCCTGTTAACAGAGTGTCAGACAAGCTGAGACAAGAGTTAATTTTCCTGTGGCTTTTCCTGGCATTGAACTCTATGCAAAGCAGATGCAAAGCCAATGCAGAGTTACTACAGGAGTGTAAGTGGGCTTGTGCAACTTCAAGTTTGCCTGCTGTGAATTTGGAATATGACTAGTAAAGAGAATTCTTCTGTCATACATAGACAGGGCAAGGGTCCTGGGCTGGTTTAGCCAGCAGTGAGTGATGCAGACGTTATCAGATGACCATCAATACAGATTCAGTCCTGGCCATGCACAAGCACACAGTTACACCACAGCTGGTTTGGCCAGAGGCCACAATACTGGCATTAATGGCGGTTTCATGCCTTTAGGACAACATTACAGAACTCAGTGGAAGGAGACACACTACCTGATCAGCCTGCACATGTGAACTGTTTACATGATCAAGTTTGTGAAGAGGTTTGACTTGGCTGCGTGGGTTTGTATGGGCTGTGTCTTTTGTTTTACGCAGGCACGTTATTTTGCTTTGGCGTAAGATTCCGTTTGTTACCCAGGAGCAGCGTTTGAGATATATTGGGATGTGCCAGCCTTCAGTTTTTACCTTTTCCTCTTCTCCTCCCAGGAAAAGCCTTTAAGGAAGTGCTACCCACTTCTTTATGCTGCCCTATCACTAAGACCACCTACAGAAGAGTTTTCTTTTAAAGGCCTATCTAGAGCAGCACAAGCTTTTGTCTGCTGCCACAGTGGAATACAATTATATTCCCTAAGACTTTTAACTTACTAACTCTACTCAAGACAGGATCTACAAGACAGCATATAGTGAAATATATAAATATTTGCACCCATAGATAAATACCTCTAGATATGCAATTTTAAATATGTGAGTTGTTATTAAAATAAGTCCTATAGTTCTCATGGGATGTTAATTTTTGTGCCCTAACAAATTTCATATAATGGTATGGACCTCCTAGTCTAGAGGCCCTTTGACATGCATAGGTTGAAGTTTAGTATGGATGAACTCCCACAGTACATAAACACCACATGTATGGACTCATACTGAATGTGAAAGTGTTTTGCCTTATCACTGCAACTCCATTTACAGTTATCTGAAGACCCTGAGAAATCCACAAACCCTAAACCTTTCAGATGCTCAGCTACACAAAGGACAAGCCTAGGTTCTGTTCCTTTGGCCTCAGTGGCAGTTGGGTTGTCCACTATGCACTTTAAATACAGGAATAGCACAATGTCATAGAAACATAGAATAGTTAGGGTTGGAAAGGACCTTAAGATCATCTAGTTCCAACCCCTATCATGGGGTGTGCGCTTGCAGCCCAGAAAGCCAACTGTATCCTGGACTGCATCAAAAGGAGCGTGACCAG